>JAVJIF010020844.1:0-10332 GCA_038442645.1 Agave tequilana | reverse complement strand
CCCCCCCCCCCCCCCCCCCAACCAAAAAAAAAAAAAACTAATGTTAGAACATGTACCTCCTATGCTAGCATCAGTGTACAGGAATTATTTTGATGAACTACATTAGTACAAGGAGTTATACAGATTTTATAGAACATGAGGCTTTGCTGCAAACACGCTTAAACCACATGGTTTTGCCACAAATTTCTTTCAAAAATGCTAACTATGTTTAATTTTTGAGTTCAGTGAAACTATTATATATCAAACACCAAAAATGAGGAGTAATTTGACATACTCCCCCTATTTTAGCGATTAACATCCACATCAGGCAATGTCGGGATCTAGAGGTGGCCCTCACAACACTCATGTGTCATGACTCATGAGGCACTCAGTACTCATCTGTAGGTGTAGGCTTTGATACTATTATCACACCCTGAGTGAGAACTTCAAGAACGGTAGCTATTCTTACAACACACTTAATCATGGAGTTTTTACCATAATCCCTCCACACACACAAAAAATTGCTAGCTATGATTTTTCTTAGTTCCTTAAAATTATTATATCTCAATTATACCATTTGCTTGGGGGTAACAGGAGCTTTGTAGTTACCCTTATAACTATTAATTTATTTAGGTCCTGGCGATATCCCCTAATTTTATGGACCCTCACCTTGTTAAGGAGCTCGATCTTCACCCCAACAAACATTATGTCTCTTACCTCCATAAGACATCAGTTCTTATAATCTCTTATTTCCATCTCTTAACATGTCATGAGACTACTTAGCCATGGTGGGTTTGCCTAGACATTTCTCTCTCTTTTTTCTGGGTAAGAAGAGAATCCTCTTCTAACTAGTTTACTTGGCTCACCAACAAACTCTGCATTGCATGTCACAAAGATATTTTATAACATCTGTATTGTCATTGCATCATATGCAGAGTAATGCTAGAAATTTTGATGCCTTCCTTTAAGTCAAGCTTAGATACATGTCCTACAAATGTGGTGACTGATAATGGCACAGTTGAATATTTCAATTTCCAAGCCCAGGCAGTCAATATGGAATGTATCACGAATCCATAATGACCAAAGCCTTTCCTCGTCAAACTGCAGTCAGCAGCATGGCACAGCTTTGAGTCAAAATGGCTCTTCCAAAGGACTGAATAATCAAGGTCAACCCTAGGCAAGATTTTATAGAATACGAATTGTTCAAAGATTTCACTTCTGAACCAATGATCTGTATTGTTCCTACAAGAGATCTCTGCAAGGCATCTACCTCCTTTTCCCCCTGTTATTTTTCTCTCCGACAAATCATAGTCAAACAGTGAAAGCATAGCCAGAAAAGTGGATAACAAACGGCTTATATACATAAATTCCAGTAGAGTATATCAAAAATAAAAAGAGCGCAGATTCAAGCATTGCAGTAAACTTGATAGAAAGCTTAAGAAACTAGAGGCAACAGAACATTTAACAGAACATTCAGACTCAGAAGTTGTGATTCGAGAATCCTTAAATATCCTCAAGATCTTCGTACGCGGTTGGAAATAGAGAGTATTCTTATATCCCTAATAACTTCCATCAATATCAGACAAAATACTCTAATTGGAGAGACTGACAGTAACCAACTGTTCTAAGAATAAAAAGGCAATCTAGCATGCTAGATTGAGTCTTGCTCCCATAATCTTTTTGAAACATGTGATTCCACTAGTGCCTTCTTTTTGTTCTATAAGCTCATCATAACATGATGACCAACAGTGCGTCTGTTTCTTTTTTTTTCCCACCATCCTCACAGCTAGAGGAGGTAGGTTTCATTAACTCAGAAGATTAATGGATATGGCTTGAATCCATTTAAAGAAATTAAAACAAAAAGGGAAATAAGATTTCTTGGAGGGGGTTAAGAATAAAGTTCTTAATGAAAGTCTTTTCAGGTTTATTTGTGGGGAAGAGAGAGATGGCCCCATATCCTTACAATTTGAATTTGTGTCTTTATATATGTTTTCTTTTCATTTCCCTCTTTTTATGTGTGAGCATGTGAACGAGGCGGCTTCCATACAGTGGAGTTTAAGGCTGTTGATAGTAAAAAAAAACAGTAAAAGACACTGATCTATTTCTATTGTTACATTAAATCATGGTAAAATAGATGTGTCATGCCTATAGTGTCCTTCTATCTAGCATTTGCATAACCAAATTCAACCAAGCAGTAAACACCCGAGTATTTCCTGCAAAGAGGGAACGTGCATGAAATAATTGACCAAACGCCATGATTAGATGTCGTCAGCCATCAAAACCTCTATGACTTGGTGTACAAATTTTAAACAAAGAAACCAAAAAGTATAAACAAGTATCAAATTCATAAAACCAGGGAGGCAAGGTAGAATGCTGGGAAAAATTTTCCAAGTAATGAAGCATATGAGGAAATTTTGAGGAGTGCAGGTTGGAGCTGTATATCATGCAAATCTATGAGGAAATTTCTACTGCTTAATTAGTGCCAGATTGACTGTTCAGGACCTTAAACTCCAACTAGCAGAGCTGGTAAAGCAGAATTTGACAATCAGCCATATACAGGGACCTCAATGACCAGTTGCAAAGAATCTGATGCCAATCTTCTTTCAAAGCTCGAAAGAAATGAATATTAAATTATAGTGCACTATCAGAAGATTTTTACTAGGATCCTATCGATAGGATTTGAGTATAGATCCCATCACTTAGAATCAGTCCAACCGTTCAACATGATCTAAATAATTTAAAGTGCTTAGAAATTAAAAAAAAAAATCAAATGTTTTTTGAGATATCTAACATGTGCTTAAGTGGTCTAAAAATAGACGGTTAAAAATAGATAGTTTTGATGATCAATTATTAAGAAAGTAAGAATTGAAAATCCAACTCTTGATTCATGATCTAAACACTTTAAGACCCTTATAAACCAATTTTTGTAGGGTTTGAAATACTCAAGACCATAAAATTAAACAAGTTACTACTTTCGACCATTCATTTTAGAATTACATGATGCTAAGTAAGAAAACTTAAAATAGTCTAAATTTAGTTTATAAGCACTCCAAATAATATAGATCAACTTGAACATAGCGGATCTTCAAATTGGATGCCTTGTCATTTAATTCCAATAGGTAGGATTTAGTTTCAAATCCTCTCGGGAGGAGCATAGTCTAACTCCTATCATAATATAATTATTATCATTTTATGATCAGAACAGAAAAAGGGACCTACTATTTAGACAAATCTTTGCAAAAATGAAATTTCATAGAAGGCTGTATTATTGACTTTAAGACTGAGGTCTAACTCAAAAAGGCATGACAGAGCCATCATCATAGCCATGAGCATGGTTTCAGATATCAGTTATTTCGCCAATGCCGTATCATGTTTGAGGTACTCGATACAATATTAATCCTATAATATCAGCCGATATTGGGGCTGATATTGCTGGCCAATATTGATATTAAAAACTATTGGCGATACCGATGCCAATACCAAAATTTTAAACCATGGTCATGAGGCTCTCAAGGATGGAAAGAAAGAAGTTGTACTGAGGTCTGGCAGTGATGGAAAATTTGTTCAATTACTTTGCATTACACGCCAAGAGGGCATGCTTATCCACAAAGGATAATAGACCACTTGGATGTGTTATGTGATGGTAGTTAATGCATAAACACATGGGTAAAGTCCCATTGGAACTTGGATGGAAAGAAGGGTAAATTCCAAGGTTAACTGCTTTCTAGTGAGCAACAGGAGCTTTCTACAAAATTGCAGGAAGATGAGAGGGTGGATGTCGAACCAGGCACAAGGTAAGAAGTTTTTAATTTTTTATAATATCAACAAAATGCACGTAGTTATATGCTGGAACTAGTCCTTTCTTAATCCAAATTATTTTTATCAGAAACATAAATTACCTCTCACATTTCCATGCCTAATTATCTCATATAGGATATCAAGTGTGCTTCTGGTAGCAGAGTCTTTTACCTCCATAGCACATTTGCAAGTTCATCATTTTTTGCTTCAGGACTCAGAGCAGCATCATATGCAATAATATTTCCATAGAATATCTTCTCCAGCTCCTTCATCCATTTTGTTAAGAGTAAGTTAACCTGCCATCTAGAAATTATCAGCATAAATATGCAACAAGTTGTGATTTTACCCAGCTCTTATATTTATGAAACATGTAAACGGCATGAAACTAAAAAACATACTTAGAACTGATTGGTCAGTGAAACCTGAATATTTGTATTCAGAATCATAAAATCATGAAACTGAAGTTCTCATGTGGAGAAGAGTTATTAAACATGTTAGCCAATCTGCTTGACATGTGAAGCTATCTTATTTGATAGATGCATCTATCCTTGGATCAAGCATGAAAATGGCAAACTGCTTTACTTTGTAAAGAAGCATCAGTATCAATACTCCCAGTCTCCTATTCTCCATTTGTTCAATCAGTTGCTGCAAGGATCCTTTTAATTCATCATCCACAAAGAATTCAATTTTTTTTTTCCATGTAGTAGCTCCAATGAAGAGGTACTTGGTCCAATAGTAAAGTGGAGGTGTCAGCAAAGGAGAGACCAAGGTTTGAACCTGAAGTGAGGATTACAATGCATGCGTTCTTTAAAAAAAGAAGAAGAAGGAAAAGGAACTGCAAATCTGCAATTGACAAACAAATGTCAAAAAATTATTGAAATTAAAAAAAAGTGCAGCAAAAATGAGAATATTGTAAGGATCAGAAATAAGCAAAATTGTGAAGAGTTAGAGGCTGCCTCAATTGAGCACAAGGGTTGATGGTAGGTCAAAACTTTTTTTAAAAAAATTGAACGGAGAGGTGCTTGGTACAGTAGTAAATTGGAGGTGGCAACAAGGGAGAGAACAAGGTTTGAATCCTGAAATGAGGATTACAATGCATGTGTTTTAACCAAAAAAAGAGGAACTGTTGACAAACAAATGTCAAAAAAATTTTGAAATTAGAAAAAAGTGTAGCAGAAATGAAAATATTGTAGGATAAAAATAAACAAAATTGTGAAGAGTTAGAGGTTGCTTCAATTGAGCACAAGGGATGATGATAGGTCAAAACTTTAGGAAAAAAATAGTGAAACGAAGAGATACTTGGTATAGTAGTAAAGTGGAGGTGTGGGAGAGACCAAGGTTTGAATCATGAAACGAGGATTATAATGCATGTGGTTTAACCAAAAAAAAAAAAAAAGAGGAACTACAAATATGCAATTGACAAACAAATATCAAAAAAAAAATATTGAAATAAAAAAAGTGTGTAGCAGAAATGAAAATATTGTAGAATAAAAAATAAGCAAAATTGTAAAGAGTTAGAGGTTGCTTCAATTGAGCACAAGGGATGATGATAGGTGAAAACTTTTTTAAAAAAAATATTCAAATGAAGAGATACTTGGTACAGTGGTAAAGTGCAAGTGTCAGCAAAGAAGAGACCAAGGTTTGAATCCGAAACGAGGATTACAATGCATGTGTTTTAACCAAAAAATGAGGAACTGCAAATCTGCAATTGACAAACAAATGTCAAAAAAATATTGAAATTAAAAAAAAAAAAGTGCAGCAGAAATGAGAATATTGTAGGATCAGAAATAAGCAAAATTGTGAAGAGTTAGAGGTTGCTACAATTGAGCATAAGGGATGATAGTAGATCAAAACTTTTTTTAAAAATATTGAAATGAAAAGGTACTTGGTATAGTAGTAAAGTGGAGGTGTCAGCAAAGGAGAGACCAAGGTTTAAATCCTGAAACGAGGATTACAATGCATGTGTTTCAACCCAAAAAATAGAGGAACTGCAAATCTGCAATTGCCAAACAAATGTCAAAAAAATATTGAAATTAAAAAAAAAAAAGTGTATCAGAAATGAGAATATTGTAGAATCAGAAATAAGCAAAATTTTGAAGAGTCAGAGGCACGGTTCAAAGACTCGGCCGAGTCGGAGACGAGTCGGCCGAGTCGGATCCGTCTCGGCCCGCTCCGAGACGAGTCCGAGTCACGAGTTGGTCGACTCAACTCAGAGGAGACCGACTTGATCGAGAATCGGAGTTGACTCGGTTGACTCGGCATTATGATGATTTTGTATCTCATCGCAATTCAATATGAAAATAATTACATTAGCATGTATTTATGAATGTAGTTTGTGCAATTACTATATTGTGCATGTATTTTGATATGCTTCTACCGACGACGCGTGTATTTATACTTTCGCTTTATATTTAGTGTGCTAGGTGATTTTGGACATGTAATGCATGAATGTGGATATCTACAATTTTTTTTAAGATTTGTCGTGATTTTTTCAGAATTTTTTGAGCTTTGTATGTAGCGTTTTGCGCGCATCGCCCGATACCGATCCGAGTTGCCGAGACCGATCGTCTCAGTGCCCGCCGAGTCGGCGGCCGAGACCGCGACTGTGAACCATGGTCAGAGGTTACTTCAATTGAGCACAAGGGATGATGGTAGGTCAAACTATTTTATACCCTGCACATCAAACCTTTTAGATGTTTATAGAATTTTGTCTTTGAAACTTTTTAAATCCGAATAATTTCTTCTTTTTGTCTTGTCTTAGTTTGACTTGGGAGGGGGAAAAAACTGGGAAGTGAAGGTGTTCACGGTTCAAACTCCAGAGGGATCATCTCTAAAATAAATTAAGCCTATAAATAAATAAATTTCTGCTGATACTTGCTAACTCTTTTGTTGATCACTCATAAGATGACTATCTTATAGTCATTAATTCCTCTTAGATGTTTATAAAATTTCTCTCTTTGAAACTTTTTAAAAATTTCTACTTTTTGTCTGGTTTTAGTGAGAGGGGGAAAAAAAAACCTGTGAAGTGAAGAGTGATCATGGTTCAAATTCCAATGGGATTCACTCAATTGCATAAATTACTGACAAAGAAATAAATTTTAAGTATTGAAAGAAAAAATAAGTCAATATTAGTAATAATGCTTGAAGAAATAGCAAATATGAAATCATAAATGTAAAATTGGCACAAAAAGAAGATAAATAAAGTATACTTCTTCAATTTAAGATATCTTAAAAGAGTTTCTGCAATCTACTGCATAAGATAGAAATACCTAGTCAACAGTGATCTAGAAGAGCAACAGAGAATCAGATGTTGTAGAAAATAGTATAAGATAATGTTAGATTAGATTATTGGTTATTAGATTATTGGGCTATTGGGCTTCTACCCATTAACTTGTATCTAACTCTTGTATTATTTGTATCCATGTTTACCTCTAATGAATAATCAATTAAGGGTTTTTTGTTTGCTAACATGGTATCAGAGAAATAAGATTAACCCTAACCCTAGGTGACCCCTTCCTCTCTCTCGCCTTCACCACTGCCTTCATCTTCTTCATCTTCTAAGGCACACCGACCTCCTGTAGCCTCGCCGATTGATCCTGCCGAGGCCTCTTGAAGCCTCGTCGAAGCCTGTTGTGCCTTCCTGCAGCTCTGCTCAACCTCACCGACACCTCTTGCAGTCCCACCTGACCTCACCAAGTGCTTTTGCTGCGCCACCTGCCCTCGCGTGATCTCTTGTTGCATTTTTTGATCTCATCGGCGTCTGTTCTAATTCTCTGTGTTAACTGATGGCCTTCCAATATCTCTACATCAGGTATTCTCTGATTTTCTGGCTGTATATTGGTTATTTTTTGGTATTTTCTCTGACTAGCAGGGATGTCAGATACTATGAGCTCCTTCAAACTTATTTTTTCACTTGCTGTTGAAACTTCTGTACCCAAGACTGTTTTGGGGACTACTGTGAAGTTGAATGGCTCTAAACTACTTATTATGAGCACAGGCTTTTCGCAACTTCATCGGTGCTTAGAATAAGTTGGCTCACCTCCTTGAATCCCCACCTACTTCTACAGTCTACAGATCCCATTTATACCACCTGATTTTCTGAAGATTATTGTGTGATGATCTAACTTCTCAACAGTATGGAAGAGAAGATTAGTGGTAGTATCATGTACTTGATTACCGTTAAAGAGATGTGGGATAGCATGTAGAAGATGTACGAGAAAAAAAAGAATTCTTCGATGGTGTTTGAGATCTATGAGCGCATGTTTAAGATCAAGCAGGGAGATCGATCTATGCCTGAGTTCTATGGAGAACTCAAAAGTCTAATAGATGAGTTGAAAATGCATCAGCCTGCTGTTACTAATGCAGCGACACTGAGGAGATATCGTTAGGATCTCGCAGTGTTGAAGTTTCTATCTGGCCTAAGTCCCTCACTGCATTCTCAAGTGCGGGGTCAGATACTGGGAGATAACATTTCCCACTGACTGCTACTTTCTCCAAAGTCACGTGTGTATGTGCTAGAGTTGATGTTTCACCTACAATATCTATTGAGCAGTTCGTCATGGTCTTCAGATATGTAAGAGGTCGTGGTCATGATCGAGGTCGTGATTTTAAAGGAGGACGCAGCTCATTTGAAGGTAGCTTAATGGATCTTATGGTGGCAGACATAATGACTTTGATAAGGGGCTCCGACAATATACGTATTATGACATGAATAATTACATCTCTGAGAAGTGTTGGGGGAAATTTAGTCGCCCTTAATGGGCATAGCTGGTTGATGTGCTACCCTGGTGATGTTTACTCGTGCTCCTTCAGGCACTCAGTCTGGTTCGTTCTTCCATTATGGTATTATAACAGAACGAGTATGATAGACTACGTCAGCTCGAGTTCTCTAAGAATAATCATTCAACGACTCATGCATTTTTTTTAGGAATGAATGTCGATATTGTCTCTCCTCAGAAGCTCTGGATATTAGAATCAGGAGCCTCATCTCACATGACGGTATCAACCAAAAATTTATCTCATTACATCTCTCAAATAAATTCTTTTCTGTTAACATTGCTGACGGTACCTAGTTTCCTGTACTGAGCAATGGGATAGTTAAGGCTACTCCATCCTTGATTCTCACTGATGTCCTTTTTGTCGAAAAATTTCCTATTAGCTTCTTATCTATCAATCAGTTTACCAAGCAAAATAACTATAAAATAATATTTTTCTCGTTTTACTGTGTTTTCAGGACCTATCGACTAGGAGTATGATTGGTTCGGGCATGAGATAGGAGACATGTGCTATTTAAATGACAGAGTATCACCTACTGGCTTAATTTCAGGTCAGTCTGATCCTATTCTACTCTGGCACTAGCGTCTGGGTTATCCTTCCGTGCAAAAACTTCAGCCTATAGTTCATGTTGAGTCTTCTATATCCAGTTTAGGTTGTGCATCTTGTGATTTGGGCAAGTATCACTGTGTCACTTATCAGCGTCGAGTCAATAACCGCAGTAATTCTGCGTTTGAGTTAGTCCATTCAGACATTTAGGGTCCTTGTCGTGTGCCTTCAGTTAAAGGCTTTGAAATTTTCTTATTTTTGTTGATAACTTCTCTAGCGTGACTTGGCTCATTTGTTAAAAGAGAGGTATGAAATGTCTGGTGTTGTCAAACTTTTTTAATGAAATAAAAACTCAATTTTGTGCTTCTATTTGTGTATTTCATACTGATAAAGCTTTGGAATATGTGAAAAATGATGTCTCTTTTTAATTCTAAGAATGAGATTATTCATCAAACTTCTTGCTCTCACACGTCTCAACAGAATGGCGTTGTTGAATGCAAACATAAGTCGTGCCTCTACCACCCCCACCTCACTGTTGTTCGCCCCTCGTCGACGTCGTCGCGAGCTTACCCAGCATCCCCGATGACCAATCTCCTCCGCCAATGTCATAGCCACCCTCTTCCTCAACTACCTCAACCGTCGCCTTCCTTCCATCAACCTCTACAAAGCCGTCGCCTTCGTTCATCGCCAGATCCAGTTGCCAAAAGCACTGATCTCCTTCGATCTTCAACTTTTCTCACACCGCGAAGCCCTCTAAAGCTTTGTTGACCTCGCCAAAGCAGTGTTGGAGCTTTTTCGTCCTCGCAACAGCGTCGTCGTCCCTGCCAGAAGCCTCGCTTTCCTCTTCCGCCGCCAGATTTTCGCTGCCATCCACTGATCTCGCCTTCGTCGAGATCTGCGACATCGCACTCAATCCACATCCGCCTCGCCATCGTCTTTGACTTCGCTGATGCTCACCGCTGTCCCACCGACCCTCCGCCTTCGTCGCCGACCTCCGTCAACTGCCTTCGCCCACCAGAGCTACTCTGGTTTAATCGAGATAATATCCAGATCTGATAAGGTCTATTTAATTTTAGGGTTTAAATACAATTTGGGTCCGACCCGATAGAACCAAATCCAAACCTAACACATTACCAACCCAGAACCGCGCTGCCCGAGCCGACAGAGAGCTGGCTCAGATGCTAATGTCAGTAGCTCAGTTGCTGATGTCATCGGCTCGTCGACCCGTCCTCG
>JAVJIF010020843.1:0-67856 GCA_038442645.1 Agave tequilana | reverse complement strand
GACTTGTGGGTTCGCGGTGTTTCGGGTTCGTGTGTGAACTCGGTGTTTGAGGTGCGGCCTCGGCAAGCTAGTGGGCTTGTGGTGTGTTCTTGCGGGAACGTGTAAAGGGACTAGAGAGTCCAAAGAGCTTGTAGGTGTTGCGGCACCGAGTGATCCGGTGGGATCGTTTTTTAGTGAAAATCCTTCATAGTGTTGAAGGCGGGGGACGTAGAGCAAGTGTGCTCGAACCTCGAAACAAATCTCCCGTGTTTGCGATTGCTCTCTCTATCTCTTACTTGTTTATATCTTGCATGCTTATATTGCTTTCATCTTTATATGCTTGATATATATTTGTGCTCATATTGTTATATGCTTGGGGATTGTTTGCTAATACTAGTATTCAACCAAGAGAGCCAACGCGGCACCTCAACTCTTATTTAGAGGAATCTTGAGGAGTTAGTCCAGAGCCCTTGACGGGGAATCTAGCTACACTCTTGTGTTATACTTGGTGTTTAGTTTAAGAAGTTTTGTAGTTTGCATTAATAAGTTTTTAATTCCGCATTATTGACCATTAGATTAGCTCATCACCTGTTCACTGCCCCTCTAGGTGATTACAACAAATGGCTATATGTACTTCGCTATCTAAAAAAACAATTTAAATTTTATCCAAGTAGTGAGTAGACGTAGTTTAAACTAAGACTACACAAATAAAATATTGGAGTACCGAACTAAGACAGGTTCAGACATAGAAATAGCAATGGTTAATCTAGGTTACAATAGAAAAAAAAGTTTTAAGCATAGAACTCACATTGGTTCATTGAAAACAACTAGGGTTGAATCAGAATACAACATAAGTCTTACCTCTACTCTCTTATTTTATTTTTATTTTTAAAGTTCTACTAATTATGGTAGGTTTAAAGTTAAACCGCTACTCATAATTTTGCTCGGGCTCTCATCTAATGGATGTACTCTTCCTAATCTGAAGGTAAGTAAAAAAATGTACTTTAACTTGTGTGAATCAACTGAGTTCTTTGTAATCACAGACAGACCTAATGTTTAATGTGAAAAAAAGAGAAGCTAATGGGCATAATCAAGTTGACTTTTTGGGCAGCCATAAAGCCATGGGGACATAGCAGTAGGCTCATGCAAGAGTAGTTAAAGCTATACCTTGGAAAAAATATAAAGAAAGAGCATTTTGGTGCATAAGTTATTCTCTGTGTATTAATTTTGGGCAGCTGTTTGTGGTCACATGGTAAGAGAGGATATGACCCTCATGCCCACGTCAAACAACCACCCACATAAATTTTCTTTTAGATATATGTCTTTAGACATACAAATTCTCGATCCGGCTATTTCATTATGATCTAAACATTTAAAAATCTCTACAAATCATTTTTTGTTAGGTTTCAAATGTTCTACACCGTTAAACTAACCAACTCATTATTTAGGCCGTCCTTTTTTCCTACTTGATGGATGAACAAAAAGTATTTAAAACACTTGATTTTTGATTTATAGATACTTAAAATAATATAAATCAATTTCAATAGAATGGATCTTTATTCGAATGTCGGAGGGTTGAATTTCAGTGAGAAGAATCCGGGCACAAATCTTTTTAGAAGAACACAACTTTATCTCACTATATTAATATTAAAGATATATTATTTTATGTATGGATCCGTATCTTAGTTAGATTTTACTAAATACAGAAGTCACCTAACAAATCCCACCAAAACAACTCTCCATGCAGGAGGCAATACCCGCCGTTCAAACATCACCAAACAAATCTGGACCGTCAGCTAATTAATAAACGTTGAAGCTTTTGTCTATGGACTCAGAATCTGCCCCACAACAAAATCCTCGTCCAGACACGGCGGCGTTTCTCCTCTGCCGCCGCTATTCATCCACGTGCATGCCGCCGAACCGATCCGCTGCACAACGTGAAGTATGATTCCTCTACAACTTTCAATAACAAAGGGACACGTGTGGGATGGACGTTCCTGCCCAGTCTCTTTCTCCTCGGATAAAGGGCCTATTTTCAGGCGAATCCTGCGTCTGGCTCTTCAGTTCCTTCTTAAACCTCTCTCTCTCTCTCTCTCTCTCTCAAAAATCTCTAATAAAACAATGAGTAATTGCTGCAAGGGGCCCGGCTATGCTTCTCCACTCGAGGCCATGAAGGGGCCCAGGGAGGCTTTGATCTATGTCACCTGTGTTTACAATGGTTATTTCTTTTTTATTTTCTTTTCTTCAATTTTTTTTGATTTATAACTTGAAATATGAACAGTTTTTGGTTGAATTGTTCAGTACTAATCTGTTGTTGGAGATGTTTATTTAAGAAAATAAGATGATGGTCTGAACTGATTCTACTGATAGTGTGAGATTTGGTAGGATTTGAATATGCTTGACTGAGATTGATGCATGTGAATTTTAGACAGGATTTATTCCAATTTGGTCCGGACTTGGGCCCATCTTTGTCTTTATGAAGTGGGAATATAATCTAAAGGGCCATTCTTTCAGATTTTATAAGTTAATTAACATGTCTTTGGTCTGTTTGCTTTGGTTCTGTTCTTTGTTTTTCTGTTTGAAGATGGTTTTTTTCCCCCTTTTCTTCCCCTTATAGTCTTGCTGAGGAATATTATTAAATTGTATTCGGGGATATACTTGTTACCTGTGGGAAATTGTTTGTGTTCTCGATTGCCCTGTTCTTACTTTTTTTAATTTGAGAAATTGCATGTTTCTGTTGTTTCATGTGAACTATTTCTTTTACAAAATGCTTTCATGCTTGACTCCCGTGTCTGGAATATATTGTTACAATTCATAGGTTTAACTTGCTTTGAATATGTATTATGCCGGGATCTTGAATTGGTTTTCGCATCTTTCTCAGTGATTCACTTCCATGGTACTTTTTATTTGAAGTCCAAGAAAATTTTTGCCTTTTACCTTCAGAAATGGTTATTGGGTTGGTCTTATTATTTATCTGATTCTCTAGAACTCCTATCCTGTATTTCTTAAGGTCTAGTTGTTAATATATTCCTTGAAATTTGCATGGATGGCTTCATGATTCACGACTCTTTGAGCGACACCCTCTTTTAACTTGTCATAACAAGTAAATTTAGAAGAATCTTCTCTTAGACATTATTAGATCTCCTTCTAATATTGTATAAGTAGATCTCCCATATTTGGTTGCATTACAACTCTGGTGTTCAAGACAGAGGAGATGGCTATATAAAACAAAGTAGCTGGATGTCAAAATTCTACTAAAAAAGATAAAGGACAATACGCAAGAATATACATGGTTTGGTCTAATCTGACCTATGTTTGCTAACAAAAACAAAGAAATCTACTAACAGAAGAGGAGCCTAAAACTCTCAAGTCTCAAATATTCTTTGTTTACCTTTCCCATCGTCACTTGTGAGCAAAGTTGAATGCCCCTAGTCATAGAAAATTCCACAATCAAAAGAACAACTTTACTTTGTCCATAACATTAATTGTACGTCGACGGTCCTACCGTGGAGGTCCATAGACACCGCTTTGTATGTCCAAATTTGATTGTGTTACTTCTTTTAGTGGCAATAATATACCAGAAAGCCCAATATTCCTCTCTTGGGTGTGTTTCTTTTCTATCAATATGCACACGGAAAGGGGTTATACATTTCTCGAAGGAGGGGAAAATGGAGAAAACATAAAGAGGTCTAGATAAAGAGAGAATTTCTCTATAGATGAAGAAAGGAGTGAATTTTTTTTGTTTTTAAAAATGTAAGGTCAATGGACGCACAAGGTATGAGTGCCTTCTTGTAATTTGTTTATCTTGTACTCTGTTTATCAATAGTTGATCCCTCTCACGGCTATTATCCCTAGGTTGGTTTTGGCTGAGCCACATTAATGTGATATTCTTCTCGTCGATTGCTTTAAGCTTGCAAACATGGTTTAAAATCTCGGTATCGGTATCGCCTAATGGTTTTTAATATCAATATCGGCAATAGGGTCCCCAATATTGGGCAATTTTATAGGGTTAATATCTTATCGGGTATCTCAAAACCCAATACAATATTTGATTATATATATATATATATATATATATATATATATAATATATATATATATATATATATATATATATATCGGAATCAGCTGATATTTGAAAGTGTGCTTGAAGTTTACTTTATTGTAGACCATGCTTTCTTCAGGTGCTCAATATAAAAGAATGGTTAGTTTATACATGTTACTCCTATTTGATCAAGTTGAAGGCTTGTTGTTCTAATTCTGCATGAACCTTAATCAAGATGGTCAATGCAAGATGGCCGCTTAATTACAATTAATCAAGTTAACAGTAGTGTTGGTGAAGTCAATGTTGCAAACCGTGTCGGAGTTTTATGAACTGAGCGGAAGGGAGACTCTCGAGCCTTTCATTAGATATTCAGTTTTACAAGATTCTAGCAAACGTAGAAGAAAAATACAAGAGGCACAATATTTTATGTGTTTGGCTAAATCCAACTTACATCCACAAAGAGTGTGTCGAGAGAGATATATTATAATAACATGGAGTGTGAGAGAGGGAGGGAGAGATTAAACCCCCAATACTTTTCTTTTTAATACAAGCATGGATTTTGAGCACTCATATCACCAAAGATTAATACATTGATGAAGAATACCTTTTCCGAGATGAATCAATCACTCAATGATGTCAAGCATTTGTTCTTGTCTACAAAAAGAATTCATGGCTCTCTCTACTCGATCCTCCTCTTTCTTCTCCTGATCTGAATCTTTGCCTCCAAACAGTTATCTATCTCTTTCTCTCTCATAAAACCTCGATTGTCAAACTCCTCGTAAAGAATTTTGATAACATTAAATATTGAGAAAAATCTCGACTATCGATCTCAGAGAAAGCACTCATTACGAAAATCTTTTAATTAACTCCTGAAAATAAGACACGTTCACAACAGTCTTCTTATAGAGTTGATAAGAATATGGATGCTTCTCAGTTCATTCATTAGACAATGCACTTGTAACAGTTGATTTAATTAGTTGCACGATTAGTACCATGGAATGGACAAACACGATATGTACAATAAACTGCTTGTTCATTTGTCCATACCATCCACAATTTCCATGCAAGTTGGATCTCTGTTCCCAACAATTTTGTAAAGATATCAGCTACTTGCTGAAAGCTGGAACACGAGTATTTTCATACTATGAAGTCAAATTGGAGTTCCCAGTTAGATGTTAGTCTTGATCAACGTAGTCATTTCCTTCATGAAGAACAAGATTTGCTGTACTATGACTAACAAATCGTCATAAATTGAGAGGCACATATGTCTGGAAGTTTGTACCCGATATTTCTTACAGCTTAATGTGTGCGATGACATAACATTTAGCCTTATTTGATTCACAGGAGAAGATTGCTCTTAATCTTCCTTTCTGTGCTATGATTGATGATTTTTACCTGACATTTCTTACAACTTAATGTGTGTGGTGACATAACATTTAGCCTTATATGACTAGCAGGAGATGATTGGCTCTTAATCTTCCTTTCTATTCTATGATTGATGATTTTGAAGTATCATATCCTATAAGATGGGATTTGCACTTGATTTGTAGCTTGCTTAAGAATTATTTATTTTCTATGCAAGTTAATGAAGTTAAATGTTGTTTGTATAATTCTTAATTGACAAGGTTATTAACAGGTTCATGTGCATTTCATGTGTCACCAGTTAGTACTTAATATATCACAGAAAATACTGGTGCACTTAGATAATGCAGATATTTATTGATCTTGTTATCCTTTTCTTTTTACTCTTAATGATTTGAAGTTTGTAAAGACACTTTTTTAATGTACAGGAACTGGGAAAGAGAAGCCTGATTACTTAGCGACAGTGGATACTGATCCTAGCTCACCAACCTATTCTAAAGTTATTCATCGATTGCCTGTACTTCATAGAGGTGATGAATTACATCATTTTGGTTGGAATTCCTGCAGCTCTTGACATGGTGACCCATCAGCAGCTAGACGTTATCTAATCTTGCCTTCATTGTTGTAAGTCCTTTCATGTTTTAAGTTATAGGTTTTGTACTTATAATTATCGATCACGTATAGCTGACTAAATTTGAAGTTTCTTTCCAATTTTTGTTTCTAATTACTATTAAACATCTTCTTAACTTATTTTGGTTAGTCACAAATCATAACTTTGTCCTTTCTGTCTTATGATTTACCTCAGATAAATTTTGTCCCGCATGGGCTAATGAGAAATCTTTTATCTACTTTATATATGGACATGGAAGAAGGGACTATGATTTGTAATGACCACCCCCACTCCACACACCCCACCCAACCCCCCCCCCCTCCCAAAAAAAAAAAAATAAGGCGCGCTCACACAGAAAAGACACCCACCCACACCAAACTGCGCACACACAAAACTTTCTACTTGCGCACACCAAACTACACACTCACACATCTTTCTCCTCGTGTATTAGTTGTTAAGTAATTGTCATATTGCATGTAGTAGAGAACTCTCAGCTTTCTCATGTGGACTATACTCTACAACAATAAAGACAATAGAATCAAATATTGTGATAAATCAGAAGTTCAAGGATCTAAAACTTTTTATGCTTTGGCATGACCGTTTAGTCACCCAAAATATTATAAAGATCCTTATTCCCTAAGATGTATTCGGTAAATTATGATTCTCAAACTTGAATTTTGAAATTGGATTTGTTCTCATCAATGATTAGATACCTTGAACCCCTGACGGGTGATATTTTTAAAGTAAGAATTGTGGATTGTCATTTTGATGAGACATAGTAAAGTTTTAATGCAAGCACAATATTATATGGAGCTAAAAATATACTGAAATGCTTATTGTAACCAAATTCATTAATTGCTCTCCCTGTTTTAAATATCGCCGAGATATTGTCTGATATCTCCTTTTTGAAAGTTGCTGATACGATACGGGAAATCGTTCACCATATCTTTTGCAGCAAAAAAACGGCCGGTATTTGAAATATCGGCCGATAAATCACCCGATATCGGCCGATAAATCGCTCGATATATCATTCGATATGAAATAACTTATGTATTGCACGATTGCGTGCAAATATACATATTTTTTACTGTTTTTGTATGTATATAAACATCATTTTTTTTAGGTAGATGATATCTATAACACTAAACCAAGTTTTAGTTATCAATATTTCATTATATATAGTGTATGATATGGGCACACCGATATGCGCGCGTATCCCCGATATCTCCCCTGATATCCGATATCCGATATGAAAAAATCCCCATCCGATACGATCTCGATATCCGATATTTAGAACCTTTGTTGGAGATATCTAATAGTTTCACGTCTCTCCAACTTTAACCTTTTGTTTCACGTCTCTCCAACTTTAACCTTTCAGCAGATTCATTTATGACCAGGTGACACGTATGTACAAAGGCTTCTGAAACATTTGATATTTTGATGTATTCTTATGCATTGGATCGTGATGGATGGTGTGGATCATCAATTTGACTGTCATGCATTTTAGTTCTTGTCTCTGAGCTTTCTTAGTACATTTCATGCTAGCAATGAGAACCGGGGAAACATAAGGAAATGAATTTTAGGATTCACTTTCTCACTTGTTGATTTTTCTTCTATTTTTAGCGCCTTCGTGGGAGATTCGTTAATTTACATTTTTTTGCTTCAAAGTATCTTTCAGTTGCAACAGTTTTCTCTTATTTTTCTTTCTTTTTCTTTTTTCCTTTTCTCTTTTTTATTTATTTATTGATCCCCCCCCCCCAGTATCTTGAATCATATTTTACCTAAGGAGCATTTGAACGGATTGTCTTTCATTTTTCTCATTCTAAATGTTTGACTTTTATCTTAAACAAGTGTCTTTTATGCCTATACTTCTTCAGGTCAGGCCGTATATATGTCGTTGATACTGCAAGAAATCCAAAGGCTCCATCTATACATAAGGTGATTGAGCCTGATGATATTTTGCAGAAGACAGGACTGGCATATCCTCACACATCTCATTGCCTTGCATCTGGTGACATTCTGTTGTCTTGCCTTGGAGATAAAGATGGGAATGCAGATGGAAATGGATTCCTCCTCATTGATTCAGATTTCAATGTGAAAGGAAGGTACTAACTAAACTTTACCAATTCTAGGTTTGAAAGCATAAATGCATGCATAGCTACTTATAAATATTGTTTTTCTGTGGAAACACCTTCTTTTATTTATCTTTCTATTCCCTAAAATTAATACTTAACGATTTGTTATATTCATATGCATTTGGAAGAGAGTACTGGATTTAGTTCAATGTTTACATTAAGTTTTTACCTACTTTGAGAAGAATATTAACTTGAAGTTGTGGCTAATATTATGTTTATCCCTCTTTTTCATCTTTCAGTTTTGGTACAGTAACCTAATTGGTAATTCTGTATACTGTTGAATTATCAAAGAATCACTACTTTTGTTTAGTCTATTCTTTTATTGATGCTGAAATATTGTGACCCTTATTTTAAAGTTTTGGAGTTTCTTCTTTGTATATATACTCGTCTTTGTAGCATATTTGAAGCATTTCTTGTATTCTTCTACTACATGCAAAGTTTTCTCTGGACGGTTCAAAATGTTTTATCACTCCACAAAATGCTTATTACCTGTTAACAGCCACCTCCTAATCTTTGTTTGTCCATTCAGCTCTATTGAGGGCCACCTCCTTTGCTAATGGGGCATTCCTGTATGTCCTTCACCTGCATGAACTTGAAGATTCAGTAGATCTAGCATAATTAGTCCGTTAGTAGATTTTCAAAAATAAATAAAGGGATTGGTTTGAGCATGTACTGGCATCCAATTCGACTACATAGTCCATGATTAGTCACAAAGTGAGGACCACCAGAACTGAAAGTTTTTTTTGTTTCAAATCTGCCCTATAATATTGGATGATATCATGGCTGATGGTGCTGAAATGACCAAGATATTAACGGCCAATATTGACGATATTGATACTAAAGTTATTGGCCGATATCAAAATTTTAAATCATGGTCATGAGCTTTATGACTTAGATCTGACATCACACCAGATATGGATTTCCCACACACTAATGCATTACGCATAAAATCAATGGAGGAAAACTTCTAATAATATTCATTAATCAATAAAAAGCAATATCATCCTATAATTCTGGGGGGCAGCCCTAACATAAACGTATATGGGGTCAACATTAAAAGAGTATTAAAAATTCTTGAGTTTAAAAGGCTGTGAACAACCCAAAATCCCAGAAAAATCCTAAAAAATTAAAAGAAATATATAAAGACTTTAACTAACAAAAAATCCCAGAAAATCCTAAAAAATAAATAGAAATATATAAAGACTTTAACTAACAACTGACTCACAAATAATTTAACAACTAAACTAACAACTTACTCACAAATAATTTAAAACTAAAATATAAATATTCCTCTAAAATCTTTATTTCTTGCCTTACCTTCCTAGTTTTTCTAACTTATTATCTTGTAATTCTCAATTTCATATTCTGATTGTTTGCGTGGATCATGTTTATTGCTGAACATTGTGAACCACATAAAGTTTTAGGTTTATATCTCTTCTGTCTTATCTAAAACATTTATTTCTTTCCTTGCCATTTTTCCAGGCGTACCATCTCTAAGTTCTCAGTTTTATATGTTGATTGTTTTCTTGGATCATGTTTATTGCTTAACATTGTGAACCACATAAATTTGCAGCTTTATTTTTGTTTTGTAGAAACTTGCCCTTGACATTATCCCCACCACATTGCCTTGTTTCATTCATCAGAGACAATATCTTAACAATATTTAATACTCTTTGCCCCTTCGCGTATTTATGCTTTTGTTCTTCCTTTTATTTTGTAACATGACAATGGTGAGATTCAGCATGTTTTAATCACCTTAAATTATTTCATGGTCATATTGACAAATTTTATTTACCTATTCTACATTGCATAACTGCATACATCTGCTTCTCAGGTGGGAAAAACCAGGCCACAGCCCACTTTTTGGGTTTGATTTCTGGTATCAACCCGACATAAAACTATGATTAGCTCATCATTTGGAGCTCCTGCAGCCTTCACGAAAGGGTTCAACCATCAGCATGTTTCAGATGGGCTATATGGAAAACACCTGCATGTATACAGCTGGGCCGATGGTGAATTAGACAATAGACCTGGGCAGCATAGGGCTTTTACATTTAGAAGTTAGTATGGCTTTACCTGAAGTTCTATAATCACAAATTTGGCCTAACAGATTACAATCTAAAGTTTTACTACTTATTTGCAGATTAGTTTTTCCACGACCCTTCCAAAGATATTGGCTTTGTGGGTTGTGCTTTGACCACCAACATGGTGAGATTTTTCAAGACATCAGATGGATCCTGGGGACATGAGGTAGATGTTCGTTAATTGTTCACTTCTATTCTGTGGTACTCAATCTTCAATTATAGACTCTTGCCAAATTGTGTAATCTTAGATGTTCGGAGCAGTGTTACCAGATTAATGGTGAGCTTTGGTTTGTAGTATATAGTGATGGGGGTACGATATTTGGATGGTATGCTTCCCTTTCTTTTATGCGCGCGCGTGTGTTTCTTTTCCTTTTTGTTTTCTTTTTATTTTCTTTGTTTTCTTTTTATTTTCTTTTTTTCTTTTTTTGAGGAAAGGATGGGGCTAACTAATTTATCGATACTTATAATATCTAACATCTAATAGGAAATATTGCCAGCTGATATTGACAATATTGATACTAGAAACCGTTGGCTGATGTCAATAAATACAGAGATTTTAATCTATGCCTGATATAGATTTGTTAAATGTAATCCTGGTATTTAAAAATTAAAACAATTATATCTATCTAATTTACAATTAATTTTACGGGCCAGTTCCAAATATTTCTGGATTGCTGTGAAACCATTGAAGGTGAAGAACTGGATACTACCTGAAATGCTTGGGCTGATAACAAGTTTTCTCATTTCTCTGGATGACGGTTCTTATACTTTGTGAACTGGCTGCATGGAGATATCAGACAGTACAACATTGAGAACCCTAGCAAGCCTGTCTTGACTGGGCAGGTGTGGGTGGGAGGACAACTTCAGAAGGGTAGCAGTATTGTTTATGTAACAGAGGATGGGGAGCACGGTTCAAAGACTCAGCCGAGTCGGAGACGAGTCGGCCGAGTCGTATCCGTCTCGGCCCGCTTCGAGACGAGTCTGAGTCACGAGTCGGTCGACTCAACCCAGAGGAGACGACTAAGCTGAGAATCGGAGTTGACTCGGTCGACTCAGCATTATGATGATGATTTTGTACCTCATCGTAATTCAATGTGGAAATAACTACATTAGCATGTATTTATGAATGTAGTTTGTGCAATTTACTATATTGTGCATGTATTTTAATATGCTTCTACCGATGACGCGTGTATTATACTTTCTCTTTGGGCCGTTTGTTTCGCGTAAAACTCCGTAATTCGTAAATGACTTACTACCCAGTTACAACTACGGCGTTTGTTTGGACCGTAATTCGTAAAAGACTTACATAACTCAACTAACACTCCCTTGCAACCTAGTTACCACTCACTTACATCCCAGTTACAGTTAATTTTATGGTCATACAAATTTGTATTATTTTTTATATTAATATTAAAATTTTTTAATATTTAACTTTTTTAATATTTATTTGCAGTATTAAAACTTTTAAAATCACCAAATAGTTAATTTGTGATCAACTTTTTCACTTACGACTTATACATTACGACAACCAAACACCGTAAAATACAATACACTTTCCCACTTTACAATTTTATATTACCAACCAAACACCGTAAAATTTACATACATGTAACTCATTTACAATTGTAAAGACTTTACCAATTACAAACTACGAATTACGGCCAGTTACGACAACCAAACAGACCCTTTATGTTTAGTGTACTAGGTGATATATTTTGGACATGTGATACATGAATGTGAATTTCTACATTTTTTTTAAGATTTGTCGTGATTTTTTCAGAATTTTTTGAGATTTCTATGTAGCGTTTTGCGTGTATCGCCCGATACCGATCCGAGTCGTCGAGACCGATCCGTCTCAGTGCCCACCGAGTCGGTGGCCGAGACCGCGACTGTGAACCATGATGGGGAGGAGTTGCAGTTTGATGTGCCTGAGGTCAAGGTCAGCATTATCCTTCCTCAATTAATTACCTTCTAGTATATTACAATTACTATTATAGAGCATTTCATAGTTAAAACTTATAATGCATTACAGATTATTCTGTTATGGACTATAGAGTAAAATATTTTGCAAGCGAGGAATGAGTCTAGATGAAGGAAGACTTGATTCTTTTTTGTTAATGGAAATGCATTGCTCTCGGAAGTTCATATATTTCAGATACATGTAACAAACTGTTGGCCAAAGAACTTTCTTTGAGAAATTACTAGTCCATGAGCCTTGCATTATCTGATTTTTTGATGCATCTGACCACTTAGCTATGTTGTTTACCCTCACGGTGTCATAAAACAATCCAGCTTCATTTTCTTTCTCTCAGGGTAATAAGTTGAGAGGAGGGCCACAGATGATACAGTTGAGCTTAGACGGCAAGAGGCTCTACGTAACCAATTCGCTGTTCAGTGTATGGGATAAACAGTTTTACCCTGATGTTGTAGAGAAGGGTTCCCATATGCTGCGGATTGATGTGGACACAGAGAACGGGGGTCTGTCAGTGAACCCAGACTTCTTTGTGGATTTTGGGTCTGAACCTGATGGTCCATCGCTTGCCCATGATATGCGGTAACCGGGAGGTGACTGCACATCTGACATATGGATATGATTGGGATTGCTTCTCTATTCTAATCTGAGAGGAATAAAGGAGATGAATTATTGTGGAGGAGCAAGAATGGTTGGTTAATTATGTTTATTGGAGTTAGATGGATAGAACACCATGCATGAATAAAGCCTATGAGCTGAAGTAGTGTTTTCAGATGGTGTCTCATGTACCTTATTTCATGAGTGGTTTAATATAGAATGTTATTTGTGCAATACTTTCATCTAGTGAGTTTAGCTTTGGTCCGCTGGGTGCAATCCACAAACTTTACATATTTAAGACTGGCGGAGGATTCTAGTTGAAAGCTTTGCTTTTTGGTACTGTTAAATCTTTTTAGTTTAGCAGAGAAGCAGTTTCTAATGATAGCTACCTAAAATAATTTGCTTGACCCTTCTTTAGTTTAAAAGGTAAGTTGCTTGTTATTTTGGTATAATAATGTAATTAGGTGCTTTGTCCATGCACGATCTATGGATAATGTACATTGCATGTGCTCATGTCTTGAGATTTATCAACTATTTCTACAAATTATTTCATGGTAATGATGTAATGCAGTCTGTAATGTATTTAGCAGACTGACTTGCATAGATACACTCCCCAAATTCATGTGAAAAAGGATTCAATCTAGAGAGAGATTGCAACCTCAATTTCCATCAATCAATTTCCAACGTAAGCCCAGTTGATAAATAAGATTCTAAGTCTAGCATTTACTTGACTTGAGCAAGAGAGTCAATTTCCATACCATGTTCCTTCAAAGACGGCACCTTTCTTTTCAATCGAAGACTGACTTACCTAGTTAGTAGTTTGGAAAATTGTGCAGTGATGAGTGAGAAAAGTAGATCAATCCCATTGTATGGTTAATTTGTTAATGATCTGTTGTGGATAGCTCTTGTTAGAATGCTCAATTAATGAAGCTTCTCAAGTACCATCTCATGGAGGAGGTCCAGGAGAAAAAAATATGAGTCTGATATGATATGGATTTATGGCAGCACTGTAGCATAATTTATTATAAGATTGTGGAGTGTAATCGGCACATTATTGATCAAAGTATCTTTGAGGATTGCATATTTCCTGCTTGTAGACAAATTTTGTGATTGGCTTTATGTGAAAATAGTTGTGAGATGGAAGTCTATTACGCTGAAGGATAATGTTCACGGCCGTAATTAACTTCAGAGGGTTCTTGCTAGTTAGCTGTTGTTTACTTTTATTGTTGTTGTTGTTGTTGTTTATTTCATTGTAAGATGTGTGCTTCGTCTCAAAAGAAATGATGGAATATACATTAAGGTTAATAAGATGGGTGTTCAGAGAGAGCCTTAATGGCTCGGTGTGCAGCGTTATTCATTCAGCCTTCAAGGCTACTTCATTTGCTCTTTTTTAAAGAGATCCTTTATTTTATTTGCTTTCTGCATTTATGCTTTATTAACTAAAAATCACCATTAGAACTGTGATTAGTGACTGAGAGCTTGCCCTCAAGTAGGGAAGCAGGGATGATAATGGGCCAGATTCTAGATGAAGCAGCTAAGATTCCAAGTCTAATCGTGTTTGCTTGACTTGCCAAGTAAACGCATCTCTCTATCCTTCACAGTGTCCATCATTGTCAAGAAGATGTAATATTAAATGCTTCCTTATCATGCATGGTGCCTTTTTATTCGGCTAAATTATCTTCTGTGATGTGACTATTATTACTGGTTATGACAGCTCGACAAAAACAACAACTAAGCCATTTGTCCAAAGTATTTGGGGTAGGCTACATGAACCAAAAGAGAATTACGTCAGATCGGGCACATGGATCAGCTTTCTCCACTCATTCCTATCGAGCAATATGCCTTCACTAAGACCTTTTGCCTCTATATCTTGTCGTATTACCTCCATCCATGTTTTCTTCTGTCTCCCCTGCGCTCTTCTAACTAGCTTTAAATTAATACGCTCTACTCGTCGGACGCATCTATAGGTCTACGTCGCACATGACCAAACCATCGTAGGTGGTTTTCTTTCATCTTCTCTTCTATAGAAGCTACACCTATCTTAGTACGAATATCCTCCTTTCTCACCTTATCTCTCCGCGTGTTACCATACATTCATCGAAGTATGCGCATCTCTGCTACACTCATCTTCTGGGCATGACGTCTCTTTATAGCATAACATTCTGTGCCATATAACAAAGCTGGCCTAATAGCAGTCCGATAAAACTTTTCCTTTAGCTGCTATAACGGAATGTTACGATCACATAAAACTCCTGTTGCGCTCCTCTATTTCAACCAGTCGGCTTGGATCCTATGGTTGACGTCACTATCAATCTCCCCATCTTTTGGATAATAGAACCCAAGTACTTAAAATGACTATTCATCGGTAATTCTTGTCCATCTAGTCTCATAATACTATAATCTCGGATTCCCTGTATATACTTTGTTTTGGCCCTACTTAATCTAAAATCTCGAGATTCTAGAGTTTACCTCCATAACTCCAATTTGACATTTACCCTAGCTCTCGTCTCATCGACTAGGACAATATCATCAGTAAATAACATACACCACAGTATCTCATCCTGAATAGCTCTGGTAAGCTCATCCATCACTATGGCAAATAAGAATGGACTCAGAAACTATTACTTCTTGTTTTGTTTTTATTTCTCTTTCTTTTTTTTAAAATCAAAAGTTGCAATGTTTAAAACAAGCAAATTAATGATTCTGCTTTCAGAAGTCTATACTGCAGTTGCTTCTTCTCCATATTTTCTATTTTTCAATATTTTGCAGTCTGAGGCGTGATTTTGACTAATGTGACACGAACATTGTTGTTCTTTTTAAGAAAGGCCCGTAAGCTGGGGTACATTTTGTTATTATAATGGTATAATTGAATCAAGATTATTGTTAGGGATATGAAAAGCACTGAGATTAGAGATAATTATGTTTAGGTTTGAGTGAAGTCTAAGATAGGGTGGGTTTGAGCTAAGGGCATGAACATAGATAACTTATCTTATGGTAGGATTAAGGGTTTATAAATTAGATTAAAGATGGATCAAGTTTTGTCTAGTGTCTAGTAACTAATGTACTACTTCAGGATAAGACAACATTAAGAAACCACGCGTCTAAATAATGGTGACTTGATTATATTGGATAAAACTCTCTAGCTTCATCCTGATCCACAACTCTCTCTCTCTCAACTCTAATCCACCTCCCCTGTTGAAAACCTTGGCCCAATAACTTTTTTACTTTGTTTATTATTCTTTAATAATTTTTTGCTTTTCCTCCTCAATGATTTTATGCTTTTATTTTCCATTAATTCTTTCTTTAGTTTTTTTTCCTGGCTATGTTCTCTTTTGTTCCTTACTTTCTTTTAAAATTCTTTCTTCCTATTTCATTTTTTCAAAGGAAATTTTTGCTACAGTCACCTACTTTTTTTATAATTAGAAAAAAAACTCAACTTCATAATTTTGTTCTCTATAGCATCATCCACGTAAGCATAAACTGATTCTTCCCAACTATCACTTCTTTATAAATTTTTATTTCTTCTTTTACTCTTCCTCATCACCACCAACATTGCTCTCCCCTCAACCATGACTTTGACGCAGAGTTATTCGTGGGTTGACCTGCGCAGTCAGGTCATCGTGGAGTTGGAAGGGGGCGGGCTTCCCACCCCCTCTCGGGGTCGAGGGTGGAGCCCTTGAAAATTTCTTTTGGGGATCGACTCTTGGCAGATCTTGTTTGTTCGTGCTCGAGATGAATTTTGTTTGTATTTAGATCTAGAAAGCATGATGAATCATTCGATATCAGTGGACGGGGGTCTGCTGATGATGTCGATACTGATATGAAGATTGTGACTCATGATCGCAATCCTCTATAAGGAGTGACTCATAAATAGGGCATTTTGTGCGGACTGCGATCATAGTCATAGTAATAATAAAGAGGTTACGACCATGATCGTAGTCCTCACAAAAACTCATAAATTTGGGAATTTTGTGAGGACTGCGAAAGACTCAAACATGGGATATTTTTGTGAATACTGAGATCATGCTCGCCATCCTAATAAAAAAGACTACGATCATGGTTGCAATCCTATGAAGACCCAGAACATGACATTTTTGTGAGGACTACGATCACGGTTGCAGTCCTCATAAATAGTGCATTTTGTAAGAACTGTGATCATGATCGCAGTCCTCAGAAATAGAACTACGATTATTTTGTGAGGACTGCGATCATAGTTACAATCCTCTATACTGCAATCATTTTGTAAGGACTGCGATCATAATCGTAGTTTTTCAAAAATAGGACCATGACCGCAGTCCTCATAAAAATGTCATGTCTCTGAGGTTTATAGCATCGCAATCCTCTTTATTAGGACAGTGATCAAGATCGCAGTATTTAAAAAAAATGTCCGATATTTGAGTATTATGAAAGCTACGACCATGGTCACAGTCCTAAAAGAGGAACGTGATTTACAGTCCTCACAAAATATTCAATTTTTGAGTTTTTATGAGGACTGTGATCATGATAGCAGCCCTCTTTATTAGGGTGCGATCTTGAACGTTGTCCTTACAAAATACCCTATTCTGATTCAGTCCTTACAGAGGACTGCGATCATGAGTCGCAATCCTCATATCAGCATTGCCATTATCAGCAGACCCCGTCCACTAACATCCAATGCTCCCTAATATTTTTCAAATCTAAACACAAATAAAACTCATAGCGAGCACGAGCAGACAAGACCTACAAAAAGTCGATCCAGAAAAAAATCCAGAGATTCCGCCCTCGACCCCAGGAGGGGCTCCCCACCCTTCCAACCCTCATGGGGACTTGACCGCACAGATCGACCCGCGAATAACTTTCCGTCGGGGTCAAGATTGAGGGGAGAGCAATGTTGATGGTGATGGGGAAGGATAAAAGAGAAAATAAAAATATATAAAGAAGTGGTGATTGAGAGGAATTAGTTTATGCCAATGCGGATGAGAATGTAGCGCAGAAAATTATGAATCTGAGTGTTGATAATTATGAAGTAAAGTAGGCGGCTGTAGCAAAATTTTCTAAATAATTATAATAAGTTATAATTATTCTTAATATTCTTAGCCCACATATGAGCCCGACCCTTCTCTTTTCCCTCTCTTTTCCTCTCATTTTCTTTGAACCAAGCTCAAGTGGCCTATCCCAATTTCTTTACTTTTCTTTTTGTTTTTTATTAATATGGATATGATTGGGATTGCTGCTCTATTCTAATCCGAGAGGAATAAACGAGATGAATTATTGTGGAGAAGCAAGAATGGTAGGTTAATTTTGTTGGATATTTTATTAAATATAAAAAAAAAGATTAAAATTCTTAATTAAACTACTTGACTTGGTCTACAACCACTACTCCACTAATGGGGTTATTGTCATATAAAGTGGGGTAAGTTACCATGTTAGTGGGGTTAGTTAGGGGCTAAAGTTTCACTATATATATATATATATATATATATCAAGATCATGAAAGTAAAAAAAGGAGGATTAAAAATGAAAAAAGAATTCTCTCTCTCTCTCTCATCAAATTCACCTTCCTCCTTAATCTGGGCATTGCTTACAGTTCGAGGTCACCTCCCATTCGTGGTCCTGCACGCAAGGGACACCGGCAGAGAGGGGTAGTATCGCTAAGGGGCACATCTGCCTTAGCTGACCGCACGAGGTCGGCGATATGCCTTTTAGCGCAGTGATCACACGCCTTCCCTGAGACCGGTAACATTCTTCATATATTTACTTTTCAAATTATTTGTTATTTAATTTTGAATGCAAAAAATCCCAACAATCTAAAAGGAATAAAAATTCGATATAAGAAGCGGGCTGCTATATAAAACGCTGAAGAGCTAAGAACTATTCCTTTTGCAAAATTGTAAATATGCTTGATATGTTGTGAATTTGTAATTATTGTATTGTATGTTATTATGTTATTAGAAGTTTGTCTGGGAGATCACTCAACTTGCAATTTTTGTTATTGAATTGTGATGTTCTAGATAGCTTATTAGTATGTATCCATAAACATCCATGACATATAATCTTGATTTAAGTTTCTATTGCGAGACAAATCCAACATAATGTTGCCAAAGAGAATGATCGGAATCATCAGCATCTAGAAAAGCTATACTTTGAATTATATCTTAGGCATGATGGTTCATGTTGTATTTTATGCCTCTTTCGTTTCTTGTTGTAAGAAGAGAGTATGTATTGATATTTTTCTCTCCCTAAATAAATGTGGCATTAAAAAGTTTAAGTGGTTTCTCGTTTCTTGTTAGAAGGTGGTATCACACATAGACCTTTTTGTTTTTAATTTCTTTCATAATGTGATCATGCAAAATTCCTTTATAATTACCATGCAATATGTAATTGTACCATAAACATATCAAAGCAAGTTTCAATCACACACAAGTGAATGTTGACACCATTTGGGTTGAGTTTCAGAACTTTAGGGAGATTGAATTTATTTATGCATGTTAGTGCTTTGCTGAATAAGTCTAATTCAAAGCATACTTGGCAATTGACAAGGAATGTTATTTGTTATCATATCTATTTGGTTTCTGCTAGATTAAGAATATATCACTGGTATTTTGTTCAGAACATTATTTTTCTGTGCTTAGTCGTTTTGCTTACCTTATTGGCGATTGGTTAAAAATCTGTATCAATTTCACTTTAAGGTGTTATTTACTTTCCAACAGAAATGGATTTGCTATGAACTGCTGTCATGCTAATGGTGTAAGGCTGTTTTACCTGGTTTTCATCTCTTAAAGAGACTGCCACTGTTTTCCTTTTTTTCTGATGCCAAAAGGGGAAGCTTTTTTATGCTCACAAACTATTGACAATTAGAACTTCCATGACAAAGAGTTTTTAGCAGCTACTTGAAATTGGATATATGATGCTTCGTTGATGTGATATTGTCCCGACTACAGTGAGAAGGTTAATTGTAAACCATTTTCTTAGGACAACAAACACTAGTATTAATTTGAATATAAAACATCAGCGTGATTACCATATATGGGGGACAATCTTGCCAAGAATTACAAGCATAGATTATTGTGTTCCCCTATTGATTATTTTCTGCCTTTAAATCCTCGGAACTCTCTTGCGTAATTATGCATTAGCTAGAACATGTAAGTATGGGTGATCACACCAAATTATTTGTGGAGTTGAATTTGCCCGAAATTAGCCATATTTGTGGCAGATTCTTTACTGCTCAATATTCAAGTTAGTAGGGTTCTGTATGCATAATCATTGCAGTGGATGCATGATCTAATTATTCCTTTCTTACACATACTAGTAAGCTGATTTAGCTGTGCATTATTCGTCCCTCTATGCTGATATAAATGCTTCAAATTTTGTGCATAATATATGCTTTGAAGTTTATATATGCATCTTCACTTCTCGCACTTTAGAAAAATAAAATCATTAGTATTTTAACAAAATAACTTAAAGAATGCATGTATAAAGTGTTTTGTTATTATTTCCTTTTTGTCCAGTAATTTATTTTTATCGATGTAGAAGAAGTCTTCAAATTAATGGAAAATCAAAATTTTAAACCAATGCGTCCAAATTCAATAAAACAGCTCTGCCGCTGTGTATAAATATTGCCATTGGAGGATATATTACTGACTATAATCCCCTGATCTCTGATGTACGTATCACAGTATCAGTACGCGATACGACGTATAATGTTGATTTGATCTTTTTGGTAGTTAGATTGAGCCGATTTCAGTTTCAAATATCGTATTCTAATATTTTAGATTTTTCAAGATTTTTCAAGATTTTTTGGAATTTTTCTGAATTATTTTAGAAAATCTTCGTAGTCGGTGTCGACCGACACCGATAATCGGATCTCCAATTTTTAATTCACAAATGGAGTAGAATTTTGAGAATCTGCTTTTATCTTGTGTCTTAGAATCATACGATCTATGTTAAAATGTTTTTGGGAATTTTTCTGAATTTATGAAAAATCGGGCCAATCTGGTGTCGCCCGGTATCGGCGATACACTCTAGGATTTTTAACTTACAAACCGGACAATATTTCTAGAATCCAATTTCACATTATTCCTCGGCAGAATATTTTCTATTTTTCATAATTTTTGGGAACTGTTCGGAGCTAGTCAATTGTTGACCCATTTAAATAAGATTTTCTTTTTCCTTTTCTTTTTCTTTCTCGTTTCTTTCTTTTTCTTTCTCTTCTTCTCTGGATTCTTCTCCACGCCACCGCCTTACCCATCTCCACCGCCATCTTTCTCTCCCTCTTCTTTTTTTAAACCATCCCTCTCTCCCTCTAACTCTCTCTCTTTCTCACTGTCATCCCTCTTTCATTCTCACTGTTCTAGGCCTGGGGTGGGCCTGACCCACGCCCGCGGCCCGGCCGAGCGCCGTCGGTGGCCGGCGCCCCCGGCCAGGCGCCACCGCGCTCCCCAACGGCCGCCGCTCCCTTCCTTCTTCTTCTTCTTCTTCTTCTTCTTCTTTTTCTTCTCCTTCTTCTTCCTTTCTTCTTCTTCTTTTCTCTTCTCTCTCTCTCTCTCTCTCTCTCTCTCTCTCTCTCTCTCTCGTTCTCTGATCACCGCCGGCGGAGCAACGCTGGCGAGGCGGGGCGGGGCTGGCCGCCGCCAGCCCCTGCCCCCCTCTCCTTTTCTCTCTCTATCTCTCCACTTCTCTCTCTTTCCCCCTCGCTGTGTGACCACTGCCGGCGGCTATACCCGCCGCCGGCGGGTCTTGATCGTCGCCGGCCAGCTCCGCTGGCTGGCCGGCCCGCACAGGAGCACGACAGCAGTAGGCTGCTGCTGCTGTCGTCCTTGTCGGGTTTGGGTGTGAACCCGAACCCATTAGTGCTATTAGGTAGGAGTTGAAACCTAGTAACCCAATAACCCATCACTTAAGTTTTGGGTTAGGGTATTGGATCCAAACCCGACCCGTTATCTTTCCAAACCCGCTTCGAAACCCAATAAAGGTAAAATTACAGAAAACCCCTGCTACATTTTATTAATTGCATTTGAAATATTTTTATTACATTTTAATCCATTTCTATTACTTTTAGTGTTCGGGAGATATCTGGAGCACCCGGACTCCGATTTAGACGATTCTCGATCCGTTGCGATCGTGAGAAAGAGAGCGACCTTCCCATGGCTAGATTGTGAGTGTTTTTCCTTTACAAAGTCTATTTTATTGTGTTTAATGAAATTTAATTAATAAATCATGATTATAAAGATTGTTTACTAAAAGTGTAGTTATCGATCAATAATAGAACCTAAATGATGATTCATTGAATCATAAGGTATTGTTAATAATTTAATAAATAACTTAGCCAATAACTTAATAATTAAAAATAGATAATTAGATATCATTATAAATTTGTGATATCTGTCCTATTGTACTACATATTATAATCATGATGATAAATAAAATATCTGACATTCAATTACCTGATATAGCCACTGTACTAACCCACGGACGACATTGAGACGCCACCCTTATATTTCTAGTACAGGCATTCCAGTTACACGGCTACTCTAGAGCATGGGATAGGAGGACACCACTAGTGCCCGTGGATATCCATTGTGCCGAATACTGTTATTGTAGGTACTTGTAGACAAATCACACATATCCAGTAATGTACCGATATAATTAGTTTAAGCATATCTCACTATTAACACAGATCTTATTTCACGTGACACCATTTATGCCTTCTTCACGCTTCACTGATGCATGGATACACCACTTCACGATCTACTGTCAGGACACATAGTCATATCATTATTTCCTAGATACTTGATGCACAGTTACTTCATGATCTTACTCCACTGTTATATAGACTCACCAGTGTACCTGTATTGCTTTTCTATGTATTCCTGTTGCATAGATCATGGGTTACATGCTTGCTACATGCATATTCATGTATTCCCATCACATGATTATTTCCCGTTACTGATATTGATATTCCCGTTACTGGATACATGAGCTGTTGATATGCGATGTGTGAAATCTCACATCTATTGTTCCCGTTTCCCGTTATCCTATTTTATGCTATCAACAGAGCTCAGGTCCTGTGATCATGTTACCTGTACCATGCACTGTATTTGTTCTGGCTACACTGTGTACTTGACATATCATAAAGATAACTTGGGGATAGGAGAGACTTGACAGTTGATTAGATCTTATCGAGTGGGTGTACTGGATCACTATTGTTACTCCCACTGCAGGGGATGGTAGTGCTGCCTACCAATAGCTGCATGAGCTCCCGTTACTTGATTCGTGCTCCCTCTTAGCGGAGGGCCCTGGTCTCAACAGCCAGGGGTCCGTTTAAGGCCGTGATCCCGGGTATGCACGGGATACACCTACCCGATAAGAGCTCCTCAATCATTTGGTTTCCAAGTAACATAATAAAATAGTATACACAATAGTGACGTCGAAAACACTTGTTATTTAGTCACTCTCTCGTTTGGATAATGGTACCCGTATGCCATATCCGGATGGGTTCGACTGGAGTGCGGGCTCCAGTATGAACTGCTAGTGGTATGGGACACTAAAAGAGATTGATTACAATACCAGGTGGTACTGATTATTATTATTGTATAAATAACATGACTTGCCTGATACATGTATACTATCGTGTAGTTGTACTTGTTACTGTTCCTGTTATTTTATCCACTATCATGTTACCTGTATTGTTTGCTACATTACCTGATACTTGTTACACTTCATGTGGTGACACCCTATTCATGTACACATATACCTTACATTGCATGCCTTTTATACTCACATCGCTATAGAAAGGCTGCATACTTCATCTACATGTTCACATGCATATACAAACTTGAGACTACTGTAGACATGACCCGATGATAACATGCTAGTTGGTGATGGTATCAAAATATGGCATTGTTATATTTCTACTGACTACTAAATATTTATGATATGGTATCACTGGTACATGGTATTATATCTTATTATCGTGCTTGTATTATTATAGTATATATTACTGCCTCCTTCATTTTATCACTAACTTGGTCGCTTTCTGACGACCCTGGGTTTGCGTGCCTAGGTTGGAGATCCGAGTTATCGTTTTGTCAGATGGTCCATTGGGTTCACATAGGAGACTCATCAACGAGACCATTCATAGGTATCTTTGTGATTATTTCTTTTATCTTATTTATCCCTGTTTTTCTATCTGTTAAGATCACTAACCTCTTTCTGCAGGTATACTTGTACTTATTTTCTACTAGAACTCTTATACATATGGAGGTGATTTCCTGTACTGAGGCTTAGCGTACGTACGTGAGGGTTTTTTCGCCCTGCGTATGTACGTCGCCATAACGTCCCCGTACCTGCGTGATCGGGACGTTACATAGTGGTATCAGAGCCTAGGTTCACACCTGGTGTGGGTAACCACCTGGGTCTATACTCGGGCTTTTGCCAGTAGTACAATCAGGTTCAGATTAACTCATCTGTATCTGAATTTGGGGATTCCAGCGACGAGTACAAGAATACAATGTCATTGATAATTCATTCCTTAACTCTTGTGTATTCCTTACTTACAGTTGTCAACCAGAATATCCGATTTCCTTCTCGCTTTCTTTTCATCTTATTGCTTCCAATCCGTTAGTGTTTGTTCACTACAATAATTCTCCATCCAGAGTTCCTTATAGATATCAGAGTGCGCAGCGGAAGTGTCGTAGACCCGTAACATTTAGGCTTTGGGGCTGAAAATATTGTTCTCCCTCCAATTGAAATATCGAGGGCGAAATTTTTTGTAAGGTGGGGAGAAATGTAACCCCATGATCCCTAATGCATGTATCACAGTATCAGCACGCGATACGACGTATAATATTGATTTGACCTTTCTGGTAGTCAGATTGAGCCGATTTCAGTTTTAAATATTATTTTCTAATATTTTAGATTTTTCAGGATTTTCTGAAATTTTTCTGGATTATTTTGAAAAGTCTCCGTAGTCGGTGTCGACTGACACCGATAATCGGCTCTCTGATTTTTAATTCACAAATGGAGTAGAATTTTGAGAATCCACTTTCACCTTATGTCTTAGAATTATACGTTCTACGTTAGGGTATTTTGGGATTTTTTTGAATTTATGAAAAATCGGGCCAATCTGGTGTCGCCCGGTATCGGCGATACACTCTAGGATTTTTAACTTGCAAACCAGACAATATTTCTAGAATTTGATTTCACATTACTCCTCAGCAGAATATTTGCTATTTTTTATAATTTTTGAGAACTGTTCGGAGCTATTCAATTGTTAACCCAATTAAATAAGATTTTCTTTTTCATTTTCTTTTTCTTTTCTCTTTTCTTTTCTTTTTCTTCTCTTCTTCTCTAGATTCTTCTCCACGCCACCACCCTACCCATCTCCACCGCCATCTCTTTCTCCCTCTTCTTTTTTTTAAACCATCCCTCTCTCCCTAACTCTCTCTCTCTCTCTCTCTCTCTCTCTCTCTCTCTCTCTCTCTCACTGTCATCCCTCTCTCATTCTCACTGTTCCAGGCCTGAGGTGGGCCTGACCCACGCCCGCGGCCCGGCCAAGCGCCGCCGGTGACCAGCGCCCCCGGCCAGGCGCTATCGCGCTCCCCAATCAGCCGCCGCACCCTTCCTCCTCCTCCTCCTCCTTCTTCTTTTTCTTCTCCTTCTTCTTCCTTCCTTCCTTCTTCTTCTTCTCTTCTCTCTCTCTCGTTCTCTGATCACCGCCGGCGGGTCGGAGTCGCCGCCGGCGGAGCAACACCGGCGAGGCGGGGCTGGCCGCCGCCAGCCCCTGCCCCCTCTCCTTTTCTCTCTCTCTCTCTCCACTTCTCTCTCTTTCCCCCTCACTGTGTGACCACCGCCGGCGGCTAGACCCGCCACCGGCGGGTCTTGATCGTCGCCGGCCAGCGGAGCTAGCCGTCCGGCTCGTATAGGAGCACGGCAGCAGCAGGCTGCTGCTGCTGCTGTCCTTGTCGGGTTCGGGTCTGAACCCGAACCCGTTAGTGCTATTGGGTAGGAGTTGAAACCCAGTAACCCAATAACCCATCACTTAAGTTTTGAGTTTGGGTATTGGATCCAAACCCGACCCGTTATCTTACCAAACCCGCTTTGAAACCCAATAAAGGTAAAATTACAGAAAACCCTTGCTACATTTTATTAATTGCATTTGAAATATTTTATTACATTTTTAATCCATTTCTATTACTTTTAGTGTTCGGGCGATATCTGGAGAACCCGGACTCCGATTTGGACGATTTTGGATCCGTTGCGATCGTGAGAAAGAGAGCGACCTTCTCATGGCTAGATTGTGAGTTTTTTCCTTTACAAAGTCTATTTTATTGTGTTTAATGAAATTCGTTGCTTACTTTAATTAATAAATCATGATTATAAAGATTGTTTACTAAAAGTGTAGTTATCGATCAATAATAGAACCTAAATGATGATTCATTGAATCATAAGGTATTGTTAATAATTTTAATAAATAACTTAGCCAATAACTATATAATTAAAAATAGATAATTAGATATCATTATAAATTTGTGATATCTGTCCTATTGTACTACATATTATAATCATGATGATAAATAAAATATTTGACATTCAATTACCTGGTATAGCCACTGTACTAACCCACGGACGACATTGAGACGCCACCCTTATATTTCTAGTACAAGCATTCCAGTTATACGGCTACTCTAGAGCATGGGACTGGGGGACACTACTAGTGCCCGTGGATATCCATTGTGCCGAACACTGTTATTGTAGGTACTTGTAGACAGATCACACATATCCAGTAATGTACTGATATAATTAGTTTAAGCATATCTCACCATTAACACAGATCTTATTTCACGTGACACCATTTATGCCTTCTTCACGCTTCACTGATGCATGGATACACCACTTCACGATATACTGTCAGTACACATAGTCGTATTATTATTTCCTAGATACTTGATGCACAGTTACTTCATGATCTTACTCCACTGTTATATAGACTCACCGGTGTACCTGTATTGCTTGTCTATGTATTCCTGTTGCATAGATCATGGGTTATATGCTTGCTACATGCATATTCATGTATTCCCGTCACATGATTATTTCCCGTTACTGATATTGATATTCTCGTTACTGGATACATGAGCTGTTGATATGCGATGTGTGGAATCCCACATCTATTGTTCCCGTTTCCCGTTATCCTGTTTTATGCTATCAACAGAGCTCAGGTCCTGTGATCATGTTACCTGTACCATGCACTGTATTTGTTCTGGCTACACTGTGTACTTGACATATCATAAAGATAACTTGGGGATGGGGGAGACTTGACAGTTGATTAGATCTTATCGGGTGGCTGTACTGGATTCATATTGTTACTCCCACTGCATGGGATGGTAGTGCTACCTACCAATAGCTCCATGAGCTCCCGTTACTTGATTCGTGCTCCCCTCTTAGCGGAGGGCCCTGGTCTCAGTAGCCAGGGGTCCGTTTAAGGCCGTGATCCCGGATATGCACGGGATATACCTACCCGATAAGAGCTCCTCGACCATTTGGTTTCCAAGTAACATAATAAAACAGTATACACAATAGTGACGTCGAAAACACTTGTTATTTGGTCACTCTCTCGTTTGGATAATGGTACCTGTATGCCATGTCCAGATGGGTTCGACTGGAGTGCGGGCTCCAGTATGAACTGCCAGTGGTATGGGACACTGGAAGAGATTGATTACAATACCAGGTGGTACTGGTTGTTATTATTATATAAATAACATGACTTGCCTGATACATGTATGCTATCGTGTAGTTGTACTTGTTACTATTCCTGTTATTTTATCCACTATCATGTTACCTGTAATGTTTGCTACATTACCTGATACTTGTTACACTTCATGTGGTGACACCCTATTCATGTACACATATACCTTACATTGCATGCCTTTTATACTCACATCGCTATAGAAAGGCTGCATACTTCATCTACATGTTCACATGCATATATAAACTTGAGACTACTGTAGACATGACCCGATGATAACATGCTAGTTGGTGATGGTATCAAAATATGGCATTGTTATATTTCTACTGACTACTAAATATCTATGATATGGTATCACTGGTACATGGTATTATATCTTATTATCGTGCTTGTATTATTATAGTATATATTACTGCCTCCTTCATTTTACCACTCACTAGGTCACTTGCTGACGACCCTGGGTTTGCGTGCTCAGATTGGAGATCCGAGTTATCGTTTTGTCAGATGGTCCATTGGGTTCACATAGGAGACTCATCAACGAGACCATTCATAGGTATCTTTGTGATTTATTTCTGTTATCTTATTTATCCCTATTTTTCTATCTGTGAAGATCACTTACATCTTTCTGCAGGTATTCTTATACTTATTTCTTGCTGGAACTCTTATACATATGGAGGTGCTTTCTTGTACTGAGGCTTAGCGTACGTACATGAGGGTTTTCCGTCCTGCGTATGTACGTCGCCATAACGTCCCCGTACCTGCGGGATCGGGGCGTTATACTGACCTTTAGTTAAATGTCTCCAAAATAACGTTTTCTACCCTGGGAATCTGAATGTACGTGCTCTTTCTGTAAGTACAGTGGTGGAGAACTTTTTTTCCCTCTGATTTTCCCCCTCAAAATTTCAAGATATCTTTCTAGAGTGTTTGGTGATTTTCTCATACTCAATACAATCATGCACACAAAACGAAAGACAGTTTCATTGAATATTTCTAGTAGCATATTAAAATTTATAACCCCTGGGATTTGAACAGGTGACCTGCAGGGGAGCAACCCCACTATTTATTATGAGTTATTTTACTATCAGATCTTACCATAGGTCATGTTCATGAAATTAGAAATATTTTCATGTCTATTCGGTAACTAAGAAGGTTAAGAATTTGTTATAACCTTTCTAGTCAAAATTAAATTTTATGTCTAATTTTGTTGATGATGTGCTTTAACAAGGTTACAATGAACAAACATGCTATTAAGCTTTACTTGAGAAACAACAACAGACTTTAAACATTTTAATTGCGGATTGCAATTTTTTGATTTATTAAATATTTTTAAAATAGAGTTCAATTTTCAAATCTTGTTTAAATCTCACTAACAAATATTTGAATTCATTTGTTGTTTGTTAGTTCGATTTCTCTAATTCAAATGAAGTGAGCAACAACAGCAAATGTGTGTGGCACACTCGTGGGAACAAAAAGTACTTATGCTCGTATGGTCAGTTTATCTTACTCGTCAATTTAATTCTTATATTTGAAATTACATGTATAATGTGACATAAAGAATTTATAAATGATGATACGCTTATGGGATGAAAAGTTCCATTTGAGATTAAGAATGTGAAATGGTGAGGCAAGTTTGGAAGGTGGGCTATATAGCCAAACCCCAACGTGCAACCATCTTTACGATCAAATATTGTATGTCTCCCAAATTGAGGGAGAAGTTTCTCATAAGATGGGCAGTAATGCTTGCATCAAAATATGAAACATATGAAAAGGCTTTAAGCCATATATATGATCCTGGACCTTATAAAGTCCATTTTGATAAAAGGTCTATCTAGGAAAAAAATCCTAAAATCATCGAGGGGGATGGGGTTAAGCCCATAGTAGAGATCACTGACAGCGGGAACCCAACCATCTTAATTGCTGAGCTGGTCCAATGAAAGAGGTTTAATGTGATAGAAACAAGCTGACTGGTGATTCTTATGTGGAGCACTGATCTTGAAGATTATACTCCTACTTATAGCACTAGATGCATTTATGATTTGCACTATTATAGTTACTACACCATTCCTATGATGACAGTGCCCATATTGTGATCGGTTAGGTTGAGCTTATACTCTTAATAAGTTCAACGCATGTAGTATGGGAGGTATCACTCCGATCATAGATACCTTTTGAAGACTTACCTATGTGAGAGGAACCGTGAAGTCCGCGGTTGGGGGGCAGGGCTGACCCCTAGAAACTCTCATGAGTCGGTATGTAAGCATGGCCATAACGCTCCACCCCGCGACCAAATATTGTAAGCATTCTATGTGTGCTTTTGTCAATTCTTGGTAAAGGGGCCTAATTCAAGGCTTAGTCCATTATGTCCCTCAAGATGGGACAAAATGTCACTAAGTGTAAGTTTAAAGTCGGAAGCTACCTGCACCGATTGCATAAGATAACATGCCCAGATATTCTTACATCTCCTATATTTTATTTGAAATTTTAATCTTTTGGGGGGACTGTTGGATATTTTTAAAATATAAAAAAAGATTAAAATTCTTAATTAAACTACTTGACTTGGTGATTGGTAGTGAAAAGTGCATTTTTATCATCATATTTACCATCACATTTTCATATTTATTCATTTAATTCTGCACATTTATTAATAATTTGTAATTTATTGTGTGCAGGCCTCGAATTATTATTTTTATAATAAATAAAGCTTAATGAAGCCCTAAAGCCCATATTTGAAGCCCAGGTGCAAAGTTGCAATTATCAAATGTCAAAGCTGCAAATACTAAGGGCAATAGTTGAAAATACTAAAAGAAGAGGAAGGATAGACTTCTATTCAACCCTAAATGCTTGCAGGATGAGGATAAAGATAAAAGAAGGAGAGTGCAAAGATAAAAATCATTTCAAAAAATTCGGATTTATACTGTACACGTTTTAGTATTCAGATCATAACTTTTGCTACAGTTATTCAAATCCGATGATTCAAGATGATCCAGAAAGAAGACTTGAAGAACTACAACTCTTATGTTGATCAAACTTTCTAATTCAGTCCGTAGATAAGCTAATTTCAGCGATCAACATGATCATAAGTTGCAGGACAGAATTGAACTTCTTCTATGGATAAGTCAAAACAAGTTTGGAGATAAAAGAAGAATTCAAATTCAGAGATATTTTACTCTTCTTATCTTCATACGCTTCTTATCCTTTGGTCTTCTTTGAGAAGTCGTATTGGGACTCTACCTCCTTCTGCACCTATAAATATCCCTGCAGATGCAACACAGAGAGTGTCCAGCGAGCCAGAGGGCCAAATCTAGGGTTTCTTCTTGTAGTTTTTCTTTCTTTTTATAATTTTTATTTTATGTAAGTGAGGGAGATGGCTATGTTGAGGGTGACACCGATGTATGCTTCTCTTCTCCATTGTATCAAGTAATAAAGGTAATTTTTATTTATGTCATTGCTTTACTTTTCTTTTTGTTTTCTTTTTCTTTTCTCTTTTGATCTCTGTTGGTTTATATGAGCATGCAAGTGATTTCTGAAGCACGAGTATAACGAGTCTTAGCGAGAGCCAACGATATTTCATGGAGATGTTCTCCTCCTCAAGGTACGTATCAATTCATGCTTGCCAAAACTTGATGATCTAATGCGAACAGGGGACTGAGATCGATCCTATGCTTTATGCGTTCATGCCTCCAAAGCAAGGTAGAAAGTGTTAAGATTTCATGTTATTCTTCAACCAAGGTTAGTGCTTCTTTTCTTTCTTTTATTTTCTTTTCTTTTTGTAGATTAGATCACAACTCTTCTCCAAATTCTTTATTTGCCGACTCATTGTAAAATACCACCTTCTTCTTAACTTAACTTAAAAGGATAATTTTTAGAGTAAAACTTACAAACGCTTCCATCGCTAGTCCCTCCCTGAGGATCACAACCCGCATAGCCTTGCTACAGCGGATTCGAATTGAACACTTGCACACCTTTAATTCTTAATCTAACATTTATATTTTGTGTGCAGGTAAAAAGTTCAATCAAAATTTTGGCGCCGTTGCCGGGAAGGGACGGTAAGTTTATCTCTAATTAAAAAAATTTTTTATTAACTAATTATTCTTTTATTCTTTTCTGTTTGCAGGTTTGGAGAACAGGAAACAGAAATACAGTAGCAGCAGTGGACATATAGCTACTCTGTGCCTCTGCCCTCGAAGGCAGAGCACCAGAGACTATTGTATTGCCGCGGATCCGCGGCCATAGCCGCGGAAACGCGGCAACAGTAGAGGACTACTCACTGAATTTTTTGCAGGGTTTTGCAAATTGCAAATATTGTTTTCTGCTCTGTTAATTTTGTTCTGTGATAAACCTGTATACTGCTAATTAATTCAACAGTAAATTATTTGTTGTTAAAGATAAAAATTGATTAGACGTTTGCATATTAGGCACGTGTCTTTTCAATTTATTTATTTTTACTATTGAAGAGTGCTGGAGCAAGGTACGTACGCATTGCATGTAGAATAGGACTCATCTCTTGGTTGATTTTCTTCTTTAAGTGAATCTTATCTACTTATCTTGTACACTTGCACTAATTCATCTTAAGGGCATAACCCATAAATAAGATAAGGTGGGGATTTCATCACCCTTCCTTAGCCTAAAAATCATATCCCAAGCACTCACTAACCCAAGCCTAACTTAAAAATTAGTAGACGTTGGCCCTGGGGACATCTCGGACTCAATAGGAGATTATCCTAAGAGGGAAAAGTGCTGGAAGTTGACTCTTGTTGAATCAGTGTCTAGAAAAGGGATTGAGGGCCGAAAGCACGAAGATTGGTGGTTATTTAATTAAGGAACGTCTTTGACGGAAAACCTCCCACCATTCTTGCCCTGACCTGGCTGATTAACTTGTGGTCAAAGTCTGCACCCGACCTCCCGTGGACAGTCTAACCAGTTAGGAGTCATCTAGGTCATAGGTCTACCCTAACTTAGGTTAGAATTTTCTTTTTGTTTGTTTATTTGTTTTCTTTTGTTTGTATTGGTGTGATATGGCATATAATAATAATTCCAATTTTAATCCATATTACACACCTAACAATTATTCGGATATTACCAACCCGGCATATCATAACTTTGACCAATCTAGTGTGCCGGAATGGTCTTATCCGAATGAATATAACATACACCCCCCATCTTATAACTATAATTTTCATAATAATTTCAACTCTTCACAGAGTTCATGGGGTTTCGAGTCCCCTGAGTCTAATTCTCAACCAAATTGTCCTTCATATCCATCTAGTCCACATTCCTTCAATGATTCATACTCGGATCCCCCTATTCATAATAGATCACCATCTATCGGGGAAATGATAAGTATGCATAAGTCCAAGCAACAATCACCATCAATCTTAGATAGGATGATGCGTGAGTCCACCGACTCACAACTTCATCACGATTACACTTCATCTTTTCAAATCCAATCACAGCACGATGCACCTATCGACTATGAAGGGATACTTGCTGCCATGACTGAGGCTAGATTAGCCCGTGATCGTGACATAGATCTGATGGTTTAATCTTTACATTCGCACCGTACGGCCATTTCTGCTTTCGTTGACCACTCGATTAGAGCCGACGAACCAAGTTGCTTTGGACAACAAGATTCTAATTCAGTACCATCATGTGAACTTGCCGAAACTTCAAATTCTGATAACTTGGCAAGTTTTTCCTTTCCTGAAATAGAACTTGAGGATAAATATGATCATGATCCCCAACTTGATGATTCAATTTTATTTCCTGATCCAATTATGACTCCAGTGTCTTCACCTGATTTCACTTTTCCGGAGTCAACATTGGACCCTGTTCCAATTTATCATGAATTGAATCACCCATTTTGATGATCATATTGAACTTGACCAATTGTGCAATTTTGAAAGTCCTATGGATAAATTGGCAAGTTCTGATTTTTATATCATTGAACCCAATGAGATATGTGACCTAGATTCTTAAATCTATGATCAAGTTCAAATTCCTGAATCATTCTTGACTTCTGTTTTGTTACCAGACTTAGGTAATATTTTAGAGTCAGTTTTGATTCCCACATCTATCATGCCTGAACTTGAATCACCAACATTGAGTCACATGCCATTGTGGGAAGACGATTGTGGACTTGAGCTTCAACTTATTGATTTGGACCCACTTCCTGAACTTAGCCCGGCTCTTGAGCCCTTACTTGATTTGAGCTTCTTCCCTGAGTCGGTGTTCGTTCCCGCACCTATAATGTCCAAGTCAATAATTCCATATTTTCATACTCCATTTTGGGACAAGGAGGTTGAGACAATTAACTCTGAAATTTATTATGAAATTTGAAAATTTGATGGGGTGAAAATTCTAAAAAATGATTATATATACATTTTAGTGGGTTATACTAGGAAAATTTCTGGTGGGTACCACCAATTATTATGTTATCTTGATTGGGTAGCAACGCTTGGCCCAATTAGACTACCACCGGAACCACCACCTTAAGGTAACTTCTGCCTTCCCTTGTCAATTTCATGCATATATGCATTCATTCATATATTGAGGACAATGCATGAGATAAGTGTGGGGGTGGGCTTTACTAACATACTAACATAGGTAGTAACTAACAAAAAGTTGCTAATAATAAAAAAAAACAAATTTTAAAAAAAAAAAGAAAAAATGTTATAAAAAGGATAATATTTTGACTTATCTTTGAAAGAAATCTAAGTTAGTTTTAAGAATTAGGAAAATCATGATTAGGATTTCTAAAAACTTGGTCAAAATGAATAAATTGTTGAATTTTTAGGTATAGGAGGAGAAATTGAATAAGTAGTTAGTCTTAATTTTTACCTTAATGAAATATGCATACCTAATACATGTCTAGGATTCTAAGACAAAGACCCTTGTGCCTCATATATAAAAAATAAAAAATAAAAAAAATAAAAAGAGAAAATCACTAATTAAGCTGGATACATGTGCCTCATGAAGCATAAGTATTCATGCCTAAAGGTGAGAAAAAAAATAATATATAATAATAATAAAACCTTAGTTTTGTGGCCTAGTTCACTCGAATTTGAGTCCGCGGGGTGTTTTCTCACCTGGTGCCCTAAAGCCGACCGGTTTGGGAGTCATCGACTTTAAGTTCGCTACATGGGTGGATTAGAAAGCCTAAACTAAGAAAAATTACGTATATGTACTAACACATCTAATAATCAATTAGTTAGGTATTAGGGCCTCAAGAAGCCTTGATACTTACATGAAAGAAAGTTAGATGAGTTATACATATCAAATATATATATATATATATATATATATATATAATAATAATAATAAAGAGGCATGAGAGTCTAAGTTAAGGAATTCCTAGTAAAAATTCACAAGGGTGCATATGATTTTTGGTAACGAAAAAGACTATACAAAAATTCAATTCTGATCCTTACCTAAATTGGATAACAATTTACTTTATAAAGACTAAGTCTAAGAATGAATAAAAATGAGGATCCTAAAAACTTATAGACTACTTAGTTTTTTCAAAAGTATTTCAAGTACTTTTCCTTTTATGGATTTTGTGGGTGTAATCAGCTGAAAACCCTCATGAGACAACACTCATCCTTTAGGGTAACCTAAGGGTTTAACGCAATCGTGATTCCTACGAAAGTGAGTTAGGTTAGATTAGTTTTTTCTTTTTTTTTTCTTTGTTTTTACTCGAGGATGAGCAAAAAGATAAGTGTGGGGGTGTGATTGGTAGTGAAAAGTGCATTTTTATCATCATATTTACCATCACATTTTCATATTTATTCATTTAATTCTGCACATTTATTAATAATTTGTAATTTATTATGTGCAGGCCTCGAATTATTATTTTTATAATAAATAAAGCTTAATGAAGCCCTAAAGCCCATATTTGAAGCCCAGGTGCAAAGTTGCAATTATCAAATGTCAAAGCTGCAAATACTAAGGGCAATAGTTGCAAATACTAAAAGAAGAGGGAAGGATAGACTTCTATTCAACCCTAAATGCTTGCAGGATGAGGATAAAGATAAAAGAAGGAGAGTGCAAAGATAAAAATCATTTCAAAAAATTCGGATTTATACTGTACATGTTTTAGTATTCAGATCATAACTTTTGCTACAGTTATTCAAATCCAATGATGCAAGATGATCCAGAAAGAAGACTTGAAGACCTACAACTCTTATGTTGATCAAACTTTCTAATTCAGTCCGTAGATAAGCTAATTTCAGCGATCAACATGATCATAAGTTGCAGGACAGAATTGAACTTCTTCTATGGATAAGTCTAAACAAGTTTGGAGATAAAAGAAGAATTCAAATTCAGAGATATTTTGCTCTTCTTATCTTCATACGCTTCTTATCCTTTGGTCTTCTTTGAGAAGTCGTATTGGGACTCTACCTCCTTCTGCACCTATAAATATCCCTGCAGATGCAACACAGAGAGTGTCCAGCGAGCCAGAGGGCCAAATCTAGGGTTTCTTCTTGTAGTTTTCTTTCTTTTTATAATTTTTATTATGTAAGTGAGGGAGATGGCTATGTTGAGGGTGACACCGATGTATGCTTCTCTTCTCCATTGTATCAAGTAATAAAGGTAATTTTTATTTATGTCATTGCTTTACTTTTCTTTTTGTTTTCTTTTTCTTTTCTCTTTTGATCTCTGTTGGTTTATATGAGCATGCAAGTGATTTCTGAAGCACGAGTATAACGAGTCTTAGCGAGAGCCAACGATATTTCATGGAGATGTTCTCCTCCTCAAGGTACGTATCAATTCATGCTTGCCAAAGCTTGATCATCTAATGCGAACAGGGGACTGAGATCGATCCTATGCTTTATGCATTCATGCCTCCAAAGCAAGGTAGAAAGTGTTAAGATTTCATGTTATTTTTCAACCAAGGTTAGTGCTTCTTTTCTTTCTTTTATTTTCTTTTCTTTTTGTAGATTAGATCACAACTCTTCTCCAAATTCTTTATTTGCCGACTCATTGTAAAATACCACCTTCTTCTTAACTTAACTTAAAAATGATAAATTTTTAGAGTAAAACTTACAAACGCTTCCATCGCTAGTCCCTCCCTGAGGATCACAACCCGCATAGCCTTACTACAGCGGATTCGAATTGAACACTTGCACACCTTTAATTCTTAATCTAACATTTATATTTTGTGTGCAGGTAAAAAGTTCAATCAAAATTTTGGCGCCGTTGCCGGGGAGGGACGGTAAGTTTATCTCTAATAAAAAAAAAATTTTATTAACTAATTATTCTTTTATTCTTTTCTGTTTGCAGGTTTGGAGAACAGGAAACAGAAATACAGTAGCAGCAGTGGACATATAGCTACTCTGTGCCTCTGCCCTCGAAGGCAGAGCACCAGAGACTACTGTATTGCCGCGGATCCGCGGCCATAGCCGCGGAAACGCGGCAACAGTAGAGGACTACTCACTGAATTTTTTGCAGGGTTCTGCAAATTGCAAATATTGTTTTCTGCTCTGTTAATTTTGTTCTGTGATAAACCTGTATACTGCTAATTAATTCAACAGTAAATTATTTGTTATTAAAGATAAAAATTGATTAGACGTTTGCATATTAGGCACGTGTCTTTTCAATTTATTTATTTTTACTATTGAAGAGTGCTGGAGCAAGGTACGTACGCATTGCATGTAGAATAGGACTCATCTCTTGGTTGATTTTCTGCTTTGAGTGAATCTTATCTACTTATCTTGTACACTTGCACTAATTCATCTTAAGGGCATAACCCATAAATAAGATAAGGTGGGGATTTCATCACCCTTCCTTAGCCTAAAAATCATATCCTAAGCACTCACTAACCCAAGCCTAACTTAAAAATTAGTAGACGTTGGCCCTAGGGACATCTCGGACTCAGTAGGAGATTATCCTAAGGGGGAAAAGTGCTGGAAGTTGACTCTTGTCGAATCGTGTCTAGAAAAGAGATTGAGGGCCGAAAGCCCGAAGATTGGTGGTTATTAATTAAGGAACGTCTTTGACGGAAAACCTCCCACCATTCTTGCCCTGACCTGGCTGATTAACTTGTGGTCAAAGTCTGAACCCGACCTCCCGTGGACAGTCTAACCAGTTAGGAGTCATCTAGGTCATAGGTCTACCCTAACTTAGGTTAGAATTTTTCTTTTTTGTTTGTTTATTTGTTTTCTTTTGTTTGTATTGGTGTGATATGGCATATAATAATAATTCCAATTGTAATCCATATTACACACCTAACAATTATTCGGATATTACCAACCCGGCATATCATAACTTTGACCAATCTAGTGTGCCGGAATGGTCTTATCCGAATGAATATAACCTACACCCCCATCTTATAACTATAATTTTCATAATAATTTCAACTCTTCACAGAGTTCATGGGGTTTCGAGTCCCCTGAGTCTAATTCTCAACCAAATTGTCCTTCATATCCATCTAGTTCACATTCCTTCAATGATTCATACTCGGATCCCCCTATTCAGAATAGATCACCATCTATCGGGGAAATGATAAGTATGCATAAGTCCAAGCAACAATCACCATCAATCTTAGATAGGATGATGCGTGAGTCCACCGACTCACAACTTCATCACGATTACACTTCATCTTTTCAAATCCAATCACAGCACGATGCACCTATCGACTATGAAGGGATGCTTGCTGCCATGACTGAGGCTAGATTAGCCCGTGATCGTGACATAGATCTGATGGTTCAATCTTTACATTCTCACCGTTCGGCCATTTCTGCTTTTGTTGACCACTCGATTAGAGCCGACGAACCAAGTTGCTTTGGACAACAAGATTCTAATTCAGTACCATCATGTGAACTTGCCGAAACTTCAAATTCTGATAACTTGGCAAGTTTTTCCTTTCCTGAAATAGAACTTGAGGATAAATATGATCATGATCCCCAACTTGATGATTCAATTTTATTTCCTGATCCAATTATGACTCCAGTGTCTTCACCTGATTTCACTTTTCCCGAGTCAACATTGGACCCTGTTCCAATTTATCATGAAATTGAATCACCCATTTTTGATGATCATATTGAACTTGACCAATTGTGCAATTTTGAAAGTCCTATGGATAAATTGGCAAGTTCTGATTTTTATATCATTGAACCCAATGAGATATGTGACCTAGATTCTCAAATCTATGATCAAGTTCAAATTCCTGAATCATTCTTGACTCCTGTTTTGTTACCAGACTTAGGTAATATTTTAGAGTCAGTTTTGATTCCCACATCTATCATGCCTGAACTTGAATCACCAACATTGAGTCACATGCCATTGTGGGAAGATGATTGTAGACTTGAGCTTCAACTTATTGATTGGACCCACTTCCTGAACTTAGCCCGACTCCTGAGCCCTTACTTGATTTGAGCTTCTTCCCTGAGTCGGTATTCGTTCTCGCACCTATAATGTCCAAGTCAATAATTCCATATTTTCATACTCCATTTTGGGACAAGGAGGTTGAGACAATTAACTCTGAAATTTATTATGAAATTTGAAAATTTGATGGGGTGAAAATTCTAAAAAATGATTATATATACATTTTAGTGGGTTATACTAGGAAAATTTCTGGTGGGTACCACCAATTATTATGTTATCTTGATTGGGTAGCAACGCTTGGCCCAATTAGACCACCACCGGAACCACCACCTTAAGGTAACTTCTGCCTTCCCTTGTCAATTTCATGCATATATGCATTCATTCATACATTGAGGACAATGCATGAGATAAGTGTGGGGGTGGGCTTTACTAACATACTAACATAGGTAGTAACTAACAAAAAGTTGCTAATAATAAAAAAACAATTTTAAAAAAAAAAAGAAAAATGTTATAAAAAGGATAATATTTTGACTTATCTTTTGAAAGAAATCTAAGTTAGTTTTAAGAATTAGGAAAATCATGATTAGGATTTCTAAAAACTTGGTCAAAATGAATAAATTGTTGAATTTTTAGGTATAGGAGGAGAAATTGAATAAGTAGTTAGTCTTAATTTTTACCTTAATAAAATATGCATACCTAATACATGTCTAGGATTCTAAGACAAAGACCCTTGTGCCTCATATATAAAAATAAAAAATAAAAAAAATAAAAAGAGAAAATCACTAATTAAGCTGGATACATGTGCCTCATGAAGCATAAGTATTCATGCCTAAAGGTGAGAAAAAAAATAATATATAATAATAAAACCTTAGTTTTGTGGCCTAGTTCACTCGAATTTGAGTCCGCGGGGTGTTTTCTCACCTGGTGCCCTAAAGCCGACCGGTTTGGGAGTCATCGACTTTAAGTTCGCTACATGGGTGGATTAGAAAGCCTAAACTAAGAAAAATTACGTATATGTACTAACACATCTAATAATCAATTAGTTAGGTATTAGGGCCTCAAGAAGCCTTGATACTTACACGAAAGAAAGTTAGATGAGTTATACATATCAAAAATATATATATATATATAATAATAAAAGAGGCATGAGAGTCCAAGTTAAGGAATTCCTAGTAAAAATTCACAAGGGTGCATATGATTTTTGGTAACGAAAAAGACTATACAAAAATTCAATTCTGATCCTTACCTAAATTGAATAACAATTTACTTTATAAAGACTAAGTCTAAGAATGAATAAAAATGAGGATCCTAAAAACTTATAGACTACTTAGTCTTTTCAAAAGTATTTCAAGTACTTTTCCTTTTTATGGATTTGTGGGTGTAATCAGCTGAAAACCCTCACGAGACAACACTCATCCTTTAGGGTAACCTAAGGGTTTAACGGCTTGTTGCACATGCTAAGTACAATCGTGATTCCTACGAAAGTGAGTTAGGTTAGATTAGTTTTTCTTTTTTTTTCTTTGTTTTTACTCGAGGATGAGCAAAAAGATAAGTGTGGGGGTGTGATTGGTAGTGAAAAGTGCATTTTTATCATCATATTTACCATCACATTTTCATATTTATTCATTTAATTCTGCACATTTATTAATAATTTGTAATTTATTGTGTGCAGGCCTCGAATTATTATTTTTATAATAAATAAAGCTTAATGAAGCCCTAAAGCCCATATTTGAAGCCCAGGTGCAAAGTTGCAATTATCAAATGTCAAAGCTGCAAATACTAAGGGCAATAGTTGCAAATACTAAAAGAAGCGGGAATGATAGACTTCTATTCAACCCTAAATGCTTGCAGGATGAGGATAAAGATAAAAGAAGGAGAGTGCAAAGATAAAAATCATTTCAAAAAATTCGGATTTATACTGTACACGTTTTAGTATTCAGATCATAACTTTTGCTACAGTTATTCAAATCTGATGATTCAAAATGATCCAGAAAGAAGACTTGAAGACCTACAACTCTTATGTTGATCAAACTTTCTAATTCAGTCCGTAGATAAGCTAATTTCAGCGATTAACATGATCATAAGTTGCAGGACAGAATTGAACTTCTTCTATGGATAAGTCAAAACAAGTTTGGAGATAAAAGAAGAATTCAAATTCAGAGATATTTTGCTCTTCTTATCTTCATACGCTTCTTATCCTTTGGTCTTCTTTGAGAAGTCGTATTGGGACTCTACCTCCTTCTGCACCTATAAATATCCCTGCAGATGCAACACAGAGAGTGTCCAGCGAGCCAGAGGGCCAAATCTAGGGTTTCTTCTTGTAGTTTTTCTTTCTTTTTGTAATTTTTATTTTATGTAAGTGAGGGAGATGTCTATGTTGAGGGTGACACCGATGTATGCTTCTCTTCTCCATTATATCAAGTAATAAAGGTAATTTTTATTTATGTCATTGCTTTACTTATCTTTTTGTTTTCTTTTTCTTTTCTCTTTTGATCTCTGTTGGTTTATATGAGCATGCAAGTGATTTCTGAAGCACGAGTATAACGAGTCTTAGCGAGAGCCAACGATATTTCATGGAGATGTTCTCCTCCTCAAGGTACGTATCAATTCACGCTTGCCAAAGCTTGATGATCTAATGCGAACAGGGGACTGAGATTGATCCTATGCTTTATGCGTTCATGCCTCCAAAGCAACGTAGAAAGTGTTAAGATTTCATGTTATTCTTCAACCAAGGTTAGTGCTTCTTTTCTTTCTTTTATTTTCTTTTCTTTTTGTAGATTAGATCACAACTCTTCTCCAAATTCTTTATTTGCCGACTCATTGTAAAATACCACCTTCTTCTTAACTTAACTTAAAAGGATAAATTTTTAGAGTAAAACTTACAAACGCTTCCATCGCTAGTCCCTCCCTGAGGATCACGACCCGCATAGCCTTGCTACAGCGGATTCGAATTGAACACTTGCACACCTATAATTCTTAATCTTACATTTATATTTTGTGTGCAGGTAAAAAGTTCAATCACTTGGTCTACAACCACTACTCCACTAATGGGGTTATTGCCATATAAAGTGGGGTAAGTTACCATGTTAGTGCGGTTAGTTAGGGGCTAAAGTTTCACTATATATATATATATATATATATATATATATATATATATATATATAATATATATATATATATATATATATATATATATATAGAGAGAGAGAGAGAGAGAGAGAGAGAGAGAAATGTATATCAGCCTGCGGCTGAGAGAACTCTCTCAGCCTGCGGTGACGTGGCTCAATTTTGTCACCCCACTAACTTGCGGCCCGCTTATAGGAAGAAGTTAAATTACTAAATACCCCTTATGAAAAGCTACTCTTTCGGTAACTTTCGTTATTGTTTATTATTATTTGCCCAAAAGGCAATTTTTAGACCGCTCGTTGTCAGATTTAGGTTATTGTTTATTATTATTTTCCCCTTTTTTTTGCCGCTCTTTATAGGATTAAGTTATTGTTTATAAATTATTTTTCCCCCTATTTCCTTACCTCTCTTTGTCAGATTTAGGTTCTCCTTTTCAGCCTGCGATAAACTTTTTTCTAAAAATATAAAATCTTTTCAGAGCAATTTTTTCTCCAAACTATTTAATGTCGACGTCTGAGCAGTCTACTTCCCCTGCAAATTCTGGTCGCAATCGTAAGCGATGTCTATCTGGCGATCTAAATATGGAAGATATAGCATCTGCTTCAACTTTCTCTCAGAATATTGAAAATATTGAAGGGTTGACATCTTTGCACGCCGATCAACAGGTTTTAATTGTGTCAATTTTTTTCCCGCAATTTCTTAAATATTGAATTTTTCTCTTTAGTCTATGTGGTACTGCGATCTTTAAACACATGTTTTAAAGTTTCAAAAATGCGACCACGGTCGCAATCTTATTTGAAAATAATCTCTGACTGTGAAATATTTTTTTTTTGTGTGACTGCGACTTAGGTCGCAGTCTTTAGTAAGAAGTAATATAGATTTCTTCTCATACGGATAACTGCGACTTAGGTCGCAGTCTTTAGTAAGAAGTAATATAGATTTCTTCTCATATGGATAACTGCGACTTAGGTCGCAGTCTTTAATAAGAAGTAATATAGATTTCATCTCATATGCGACCTTGGTCGCAGTTATATAAATTATATTTTAGACGTGTGATATCTAAAAAATATTTATATTCATGTAATTCGTCTAATTGTTTTTTGTAGGATATGAATGCACATGGATAAATGTCTGAAAGCTCAGATAAGTTTATAGGGAAACAGTTCCTGTCGGATGTGGAAGCATACAATTTCTATAATTCTTTTGCAAGGATCAGAGGTTTTAGCGTGAGAAGAAAAGAAATAGATAAGTCACGGAAGCCTCCTCATGAAGTTATTTGCAGAAAATTTTGCTGCAACAAGGAAGGTGTGAAGAAGTTGTGTGACAAAAGATAAGAGGGACTTACAGTGCATCGTCGAATTGACACTAGAGTAGCTTGTCCTGCTGAGATGCATGTCACTCTTCGTTTTCTTTTTGACAAAAGATATTGGGTTATCACAAAATTTGTTGATTCTCATTCACATGAATTGTCAAGCCCGGATAAGGTACATCACCATTACTCTCACCAGACTCATCGTTCAAAGATTAGCAGAAGTATTATGAGCAATCTGGTTGATGTGAGAATGCGGCCTTCAAATATTTCTCGCGTTGTGAATGCAATGAGCCAGGGACAAGGCTGTGAAGAAGTGAGCCCGCAACAAGTTATTGATTTTACTCGTCAATGTAGAAATAACTGCGGCCATGAGTTTATTGCTATTATCAAATATTTTCAAGAGAAATCCGAGACCAATCCAGAATTCTTCTTTGCAAGTGAAGTCGATAACACGAGCACACTTAGAAGCATTTTTTGGGTTGATGGAAGAGCTATTTCCTCGTATCTGAAGTTCTGTGATGTGATCGTTTTTGACACAACATACAGGACTAATCACTTGAGCGTGCCATTTGCTTCATTCACTGGAGTAAATCATTACCGACAGTCAATTTTGTTCGGCTGTGAATTGCTTGCTGATGACCAGAGGGATACGTTTGTTTGACTATTCCAAAAATGGCTCAAGTGCATGCATGGAGTTGAACCGAAGCTGATTATTACTGATTAGATGCGCAGATTGGTGACGCCATCAAGATTGTTTTCCCAACTTCTCGGCACCGTTACTGTTTCTGGCATGTGCGAAAACATATTGCCGAGTAACAAATCCCAATGACAAACAAGTATGGAGAAGATATGGTCTCCGATTTCCATGGTTGGTACACCTCCCGTGATATAAACACGTGTGAGGAGCGATGGCGTCTCATGAATGAAAAATATCATTTAGAAGAAGAAGAAGAAGACAGTTGGTTGTTGAAGATGTACAGGCAGCGTGGACATTGGGTTAATGCATATCTCAAGGATGTTTTCTGTGCTGGAATGACAACCAGTCAGAGGTCCGAGAGTATTAATTCCTTCATTGATGGTTTTGTTAGTGCAAACACGAAACTAGTAGAATTTGTTCACCAATATGATAAAGCTGTTGCTGCCCGTCGTACTTCTGAATCTCAACAAGATTTTGGGGTTTGAATTCTGTGCCCAACTGTACATCGAATCCATATGAGATACAGGTTTCGAAGTTGTATCCACCGAAGATTTTTCAGTTGTTCCAAAAGGAATGAGTAGTTGTAATGACACTGTTTTCAGAAGAGTTGGAACATGACAAACCTGGGTCAAAATATTTGGTTGGTAATTATTCAGAATCAAAAGACAGCTGGGAAAAGGTCAGTTATGATAAGAGTGAGAAACTTCATGTTTCTTATAGTTGCTCGTTATTTGAAACAGAGGGTATCCTATGTAGACATATTCTATGTATTTTGTGGCGCAATCACGTTACACATATACCGGAATCATATATACTTCAGAGATGGAGGTTGGATGCTCGTTACAAAAACGTTGCAATTGAAAATGGCATCAGGCCTTTTCCCAGTCAAGGCACTCCACGGACAGCTAGATTGTGGACAATTCGTTCAAAATTTAATGCAATTCTTGAGATGGTCGCTGATTCTGATATCCAACTTTCAAAGTTGGAGGCAGTTTTGGAAAGTTTTGCTGAAGAAATCACTAGTGAATACAGGGCCATGTCAGGAAATTATCATTCATCACAGCCTAAAACTACAGTTGGTTCTAGTGGATCCGTTGTCGTTCTGCGAGATGGTGAAGAATTGAATATACGTGATCCAATTGGTCCTGTACCTACCAAGGGGAGGCCTAGAGCTGCATCCAGGCTTAAGTCTGGTTTTGAAGATTGTATATATCAGAAGGAAGTTAAGCATCGAAGATGTGGTAACTGTCAAGAGCTGGGCCATTATAGGACTGGTTGTTCGTTACTGGTATTATATTAAACCTGTTAAACAATTTTTTGTAATGATTTATGTTTAAAATTCTTACTATTCTTTTTTTTAATAGCAGAAGAAGTAGTTTTGGGATGCGTCCATCTTGAAGAAATAAAGTCTTCATTTTTACATGAACTGCGACCTGAGTCACACAGTGTAGAGAGATTCATGCCGCAGTTTGCTACAGGCGTGTCATTATAATCAGATTTTATTCTCATTTATTGATTTCTTCTATACTATTTTTGTAATTAGTTGTACTTTAAAGTTTTACTGTTACAAAATTCTCATATATAGTTTAATTTTTGTTTACTATAACGTAGATATCGACTTTGGTCGCAGTGTACATGGTTCATTGTGACCGTGGTCGCAGTGTTTGTATATCGTGGAAATTGATTTGTTGCTTTTAAAATTGCCCCCGTCTCTTGGTATATTATTGTAACATCTGAATATAGATGAAGATTCTCCGCACTATTGTAATTTCGACAATTTTAGCTCTATTTTTTTTTAATTCCACTTAACGTAAATTACCACTGCGACCATAGTCGCATTAATATTTACACATTTGAATATTGACTTTATCCTTATATACAACAGCTCATTCACTGCGACCCGAGTCGCAGTTACCTGACTTATTTTTTTATATTTTTTTGGCTTCAGTCGCAGCGTTCACTTTAACTTTTAATTGCCTGACGTATTTTTTTTACATTTATACATTTTCGCCCTTTGTTTTGGCTTTAGTCCACTGAACATAAATTAAAACAGCGACCTTGATCGCAGTGTTGACCTTTTTGCCAATTTGAAGGTATTATCTGGATGTGTACACCAGTTTCATGTCTGCGACTAGAGTCGCAGTTCGTTAAAATAAAATTTGTGACAATTGTACAGCATTTCAACAAAGACTAAGTAGTAAAAACTGTAATTCACACAATTAACCTTAGAAAATAGAGTTATATATATTTAAAAAAAATCAAAATACAAATTTTAAACTTCTAATCTAATCCTTCTCGTCATCACCATCATAATCAGATTCGTCGTCATGAGTATGACCGCGTTCGTCTTCCGTATCGCTTTCCGTCCCTTCCACCTCTTTAGCGACAATCTCCTCTTCGCTTTCTTTCTCTTCATGTATGTATTTTGGTTCATCAATGAACTCCCAGAACGGGTCGTCTGTATCAAGCTCATCCTCTAACCCGTAGCGAGGCATCGCTTCAGAACTATACATCCAATCATCATTAGATGATTGGCTTCTTTCCGGTGAAGACGGTGGAGAAGACATTTTTGAATCTGATTTCGAACAGTGAGAGTAACGAGTTTCAGCAAAAACAATTTAGTATGTTTATAATCCTGTCCTGATGACCCTTTATATATTTTTAATCCATAATTCCAAAAGGTTTAAGCTCTCAAACCACGTGAATATCTCCCAAATTTATTTTCTACCTTTTCCCAAAAATTGTATACTTTCTAGGTGACTGTTCAGTTATTCAAAACAGTTTAAAAGTTAATACACTCTTACATTAAATTACTTTATACTCCAAAATAGTTCATTATTGCGACCACAGTCGCATTGAGAATTGATAAATGATTAAGTAACTGCGACCATGATCGCTGTCTCGGTTAAAATGTCGCCGTATAAGGAAACGCTGTAACTAAAACGGGTCATTAATGTGACTTTGTTCGCAATACAACTGCTGAACGCATGTTTGTTTCTAAGATCAGTACGCAATAGTAAAATGCACGGTGTAACAAATGTAGATTGGAAATAATCAATTGAATTTATAATAAATAAATGTATAAAAATGTTTATAAATTAAATCAATAAACCAAAAAAATGAATGAATTACAATTATTTTTACATTTATAAATAAAAAATTGTGGTATATCAATAAATTGCCCACTGTCAGTCTTGAAAATCCATCCTTCGTATCATTTATGTTTCTTCATCCCAACTCTTCTCTCTATCTGCAAGTATCATGTATGCAAGCTCACTTCTTAGTTTCTGTACATTAGCAGCCGTAACAGTATCAACAGCTGGTGGACTACCAAATGCTATCCTTTCCATGTACTTACATACATATACAGCGCAATCAACACTGAAATTTCCACAGAGTAATCATTAAATGAAATAAGATTTTTGTACTAAAAAGGTAGAAAATATGAAAGGTAAGGAGATGTCAAAAATTTATATACCTGTTTGCTTGTTGGGGGCATCTTGTGTATTTTATATTAGTTTTTCTCATTAATTTATTGAAATTAATCTCAAAAATCTGTAATAATCTTTCTTTCTGCAATGTCAATAGGAAAAAAATTAGTATTAATCAAATTAAATGCAAGTTTCCAGTAATCGAAATATTAAATTTCAACTCACCATTATTCTTGCATCTTTTTGGTAAAGCTTTAATATACTACTAGTTTTTTCAGCTGGGACCAAAGAGTTGTAAAAAATCTACTCTTGTGTATGGCAATCAAATACCAATAAGGTCCAGTGAAATCCGGATCGTCAGCACCATGTTTGTGATTGATCGAGAAGAACATGTACTGCACATCTTGGTTCCAGTTTTCAATAGCTGCTGCTTGATGAAATGATCTTCCAGATCTTTACTTTTATACACAACACCGTGCTGCGGACAAGAAAAAAATAAAATACAAAAAGAATTTAAAATATAAAAAATTAATGAAAATAAGAAGTCATTATGTTAAGACAACAGACTGCGATCAAGGTCGCAGCGTTTCTTAATTAACACATTTTTATATTAATTAATATAGCAACCAAGGTCGCAGTGTTGTTATTGATAAGGAGGGCCAGCAACTGCAATCTAGGTCGCATTCTTTTCATTACCAAAATTATATTCGTTGTAATTAATATTTTCATGGACTGCGACTAAGGTCGCAGTACATTAGGTATCTGCTCCTTTTGCATTAGCACGCATAGCGACTAAGGTCGCAGTGGTTGTTAATTAAGACTACCTCCAGTAACTACCTAATTCATAAACTGCGACCTTAGTCGCAGTACATGAGTTAGTCGCAATACATTTAATTATAAACTGCGACCTTAGTCGCAGTACATTCGTTATGCCTACACAGAGATAAAGAATATTAGTAGAATATTTAACGTTCAAAGATTTAATTCACCAAATTAATTAGGAAATTGATATTACATTAAACCGTAAAGGAGAAAATAGATGTTTACCCAAGCTTCGCTCCGAAAGAATATGCTTTTTAATCCTTCTCCTTTCTCTAGATGCTGCATGTAGAAATGAATTATATTCGCATCTAAGTCTCTACTGAACATCAGGTCCTCAATGTCATTCTTTGTAACAACGATTCCGTTGTTAGTATCCTGATATGCAGTAGAACTGCAAGATATTCAAAACAAAGTTAGTAATTAAATTGTTTATATATATATATAACAGTTTTTGATATGAATTATAATAAAATTAATTAACTTACTCAGAGAAGGACTTGTCCAAGAAATTTTTTATAAGAGCTTGTTGATGGGGCTGCAGAATTCTGTATGCTGTAGTTTCGGTCAATTCTCTTGATTTTGGCTGAGTGGGGGTAATCTCTTTGTCGCCGAAACCAACGGCAGAACTCAGAGCCGCAGGCTGTGGAAAAGGATGTTCATTTATTTTCTTCTTCTGTTTGGATAAACGAAGTCGGAGTCATCATGATCTCTTTCAGCGCGCTTCCATTCTTTGACTCCCCTTTCTATCATTCCTTTAGAGTAATCCAAAACTTTTCCTTTTAAGAATTGCTTCTGAACCGGAGTATGTTCTTGAATTTTTCTTCAGAAGCTCTATCTCTTTGGAGTTCTAGAATCTGTTGAGTTATATTCAAAGAAAAACTAGAGATATCTTCCCCAGAAATATTTACAATAATTCAAAACCCATGTTTTCGTCCTCATTCAAAAAAATTTTTTCTTCTCTTCAGCCTGCTTCTCCATCTGCTCCGTAATTATTTGATGCTTCTTCTCCTCTTCTCCCTTCTTCATTCTCCTCTCCTCTTCTTTCATCCTCTCCTGCCTCTTCTTCTCCTCCTCTAACTTCCTCCTCTTCTCCTTCTTCTGTTCCTCCTCTTCTTTCCTCCTCTTTTCCTTCTCCTTCTTCTCCATTACAATCCTCCTCTTCTGCTCCTCCTCCTCTTCCCTTCTCCTCTCCTCTTCCCTTCTCTTCTTATTCTCCTCATCTTCCCTCCTCCTCCTCTCCTGCCCCTCCTCTTCCCTCCTCCTCTCCTCCTTCTCCTGCTCCTCCTCTTCTTTCCTCCTCTTCTCCTTCTCCTCTTCTTTCCTCATTCTCCTCTCATTCTCCTCCTCTTCACTCCTTCTCTTCTCCTTTTCCTTCTCCTTCGCAGCAGCGGCTGCTCTCAGCAGCTCTTCTTCTTCTTCTTTCACTTTTAATTTCCTCTGCTGCTTTTTTTTAATTTTTTCTTCTCTCTTATTTTCCTTCTTTTTTTCTTTAATTCAGCCTTGAGTCTGTTCTCAGTCTCTATTTTTTCAATTTTTCTTTCAAGCTGAGAAACATATTCTCTCAAGTACTGATTTTGATTCCTCAACTCTTCAATTTCTTTAGTTTGTTCATCCAGTTGTGGTGGCAAAAACCTGTAAAAGTTGGTTCTTGCTCACTCGTCTCTTCTTGCTCAATTATTTGTGCCGCTTTTGGCTCCTTATCAGACGGGATGTTTCCTCCTTCTTCTTCTTCTTCTTCATCTTCATCTTCTGCTTCTTCTTCCTCCTTCTCTTCCCCTTCGGCAGGAAGGCCAATCATAATTTTTTCTTCATTAGAGATGTTGGCCATTCGAGACAAAATCTGAGAAAAAAATAAAAAAATAAAGTTAAAAACAATTATTTGAAATTATTATACTGCGACCAAGGTCGCAGTATATTTATTAACTATTAAGATGGAATGCGACTATGGTCGCAGTTTGTTTGTCTGGCACATAAATTTAACTGCGAAGACTTGCAGCTTAATACTGCGACCATGGTCGCATTTTATGTAAACGGTTTATCAGGAGAATGCGACCATGGTCGTGAAAAAACACCTAGAGGGGGGGTGAATAGGTGTAAGTGCTAATCTAGAATCTAAATTCCCTAAATGCGGAAGCCTAAACAAATATTGCAACACACTTAATACAACACAACAAGTGTAGCCGAATTCCCCGTGAAGGGCTCTGGACTAACTCCTCTTGATTCCCCTTGAAATGGGTTGAGGCGTTATGTGAAGCTCTTGTTGGTTAAGTATAAGTGAGGCACACACACAAGCAAGCCAAGCATACAAGGATTATGAGCTGTAAAAGATGCAAGGCAACACAAGCAATATGAATAAATGCAAGCAATAGAGATGATATGAAATGTACTGATTGAAGATGCTTTGCACAAAATAAAGGAGAAAGTTGAGAGAAATTGGATCAAACGTAAACACAAGGATATGTTCCGAGGTTCGAGCCCCTAACTCTACGTCCCCGCCTACACCACCGTGTAGGATTTCTAATCCACTATAGGAGTACCAAACTCCTCTCTCAACCTTACAATGCCACCGAGGCAATACAACCACAACTCCACCTCTATCGAAGAGGGATAAGGCCCGTAGCCACAACCAAACTCAATCACCTCTACCGAAGAGGGATACAAACCAATACCACTCCGATCAACCTCTACCAAAGAGGGATACAACAAGTCAAGGAGGGTTTTACAACAAGTGATCACAAAAGATCACAAACTCTATCTCTTTTCCACAAACAAAAGATCCTAATAGAATAGGATAGATGATATAGCTCAAGTGGAATCAAGGTGTTTTTGGAAAGCTAACAACAAAGAAAAACTACTTGGGAAATCTCTTGTAGATGATAGAAATGACAAACCAAAACAATATCCCAAAAACCTAGTTTTCTTTGATTTTCCAAAACCCTTGAAAAACAATAAAGATGAAATCTTTTTTAGCTCTAAACACTTTTGAAAACTAATTTTTAAAACCAGAAAGTGAAAAAAATTTTCTTGTCAAAAGTCTTATCAAAACAGCCCAAAGGATGGGTATTTATAGCCCTAAAACAAATATAGCCGTTGGGCTGATCTGTCAGTCTGACAGACCACCGTCGACCGGTCGGTCGACCGCCAATGGTCAAAAATCCGACCGTTGGAGCAATCCGGTCGACCGCCCGGTCGACCCAAATAAACAGAGAGCTCTGCTCTCAGATCTGGTCGACCGCTCGGTCGACCGGCCCACTGGGCTGCCAGACGTGCACAGCCTTGTGCACGTCGGTCGACCGAACGATCGACTGGCCTTTGGTTCGGTCGACCCTGCGGTCGACCGACTTGGCCTGTCAGCCACAGTCTGGGTCAGAACCTGGGTAAAACAATAATTAGAAAAATTTTATCTCTTTGAAAATTACCATAAAAAATTATTTAACACTTTATATTAAAACACAAACTTGTGATAAAAATTTCAAGACATATATCAACATATCAATTTATTTTTGTGTCTAGCAAATTTTATCAAAAACAAAACTAGTATTTTATCAAACTTGATTTTTTAATACATGAATAGGAATGTCAAAATAAGTTTGTCTAGGAAGTTAAAGCATGTATGTATATCTAGAACATATCTAATATACATAAAAACTATTTAAACTTGTTTTGTTCAATCTATTCATGAACACCAAAAACTAAAACATAAAACTTGTGTGTTGTGTGCACTTGAGCATATCAACTATACTAAGCTTTACAATATGGATCTAAACATACTCTAAACTATGGATACCTAAGTCTTCTTGACGATCTTCATCTTCAAGGCGACTCGATCCACAAACTCCGTGATCCATAAGCTAGGCAAGTATGATCTTGATGCTTGGGCCTTGGATTCACCATGATAAGCTTCTAAAACATCTTTGATGAAGCTATCACCAACTAATATCTTGCTAGATGATCTGAAACTTAGAATCACAAGAATATTAGTAAACATAACTACATGAGTTGATCATCATCAAAACTAGAGTGGAAGGCCTTTGGGCCAACAATCTCCCCTTTTTGATGATGACAAAACTCATGGAGTTATATATGCATGGATTAAAGTTAAGCTTCAAAGAAGCTCCCCCTTAACTCATGCATAAACAAATAAATAATAAATATGCAATGAATGACAATGCATTATATCATGCATGAAAGCAATAAAACACTTATATCAACAAAACATGTTCTAGGCTCTAGATACCAATGAAATACGACATGCTCTAATCTCTAGATACAAATGAGATGAGAGGCTCTAGATACCAATTAAAAAAAATGAAACATGTTCTTAAAGACATGCATATAAAACTATAAAACAACCAAATTCTTCTCCCCCTTTTTGTCAATCATCAACAAATGGGTAAAACATATAAAACAAAACAAATTCTTCTCCCCCTTATTGTATGAAACAAAGAAACAAGAAGGAGGGGTGAATAAGAAGCATAAGCAACAAAGTCTTCTCCCCCTTTCTGTTCTAAACCAAGAATCAATAAAGGGTTAAACACCAAACATTGATACCAATTAAAAATTATGATAATGAATAGCATATTGATACCAATTGAAATTAAACATAGATCAATATATGGTATATGTGATATAGATCAAACAAGTTTAAAATGTATGGATCATCAAAACTAGACTATACTAACACATCTAATGGGAACAAACAACCATTATAGATCAAATATTTATAGATTTATTTGTGGCCCATTATATGCACAAGTATAAATCCTAGCGTAACGCCCCGATCTGGCGGTACGGAGACGTTACTGCAACGTATATACGCAGGTCAGAAATACCCTCACGTATATACGCTAAGCATCAGTACAGGCAAGAATCACAGTACGACAAAACGTAGTATTTATACATATTCCAACATGAGAAGTACAAGTTACAAAGTTATCACTGAGTGTGATATACTATACATATATCTTATATCACAGCTGGGTACAAAAGTAAAATTTACAATATGAATACAAGATGCTCACGAGCTGAAAGAAAATCCCGCGAGCCACAAGGAAAAGACTAGTCAGCCGACTCTGAGAAGAAAGCTTGATCTTCGGTGGAAGGCTCTACTTCACTCCAAGCTTCGGAACCTGAACGTACAAATTCAAGGGAGTCAGAACCTCCCAAACAAATGTCCAGGTTACTGCCAAGTGGCGTAAGAGATAAGTGTATGAGAGTTGACATAGCATGATGAATAATAAGCATGTAAAGGAAGCACAACGTGTTATAGCTGGAAAAACCGAATGCATCGATATTATCACTTTTAATGCTTAATCTTAGTACTCATCTTACTCATATGTCTCGGTATGTGCTATAGCGTCCTACTTCACATACATCCACATCTGAGTAAAGTGAGGCAGTTATTGGAAACCAGCGGGGGTATCAACGAACAATGTTTACAGTGGGTCCCGTGCATACCCGGGACCACGGCCCAGGATGTTCCGTTGCTGGAGAACGGAACCTACCGCAAGGCAATTCAGGAGGGTCTTATGAATGCCCTTAATCATGATGGTACCAGGAAGGAGGGAGCCAGCACTCCCCTCGGTCCCCTGGAGGCCCACAGGTCAGACCGAAAGTTTTAGTTGCACAACATGCCTAATACCACTGTAAACACGAACATGTATTGATAGCTGCGAGTTTCCCCCAACCCGGTGCAAGTTGTTCCTTTTTATGATTTATTATGTATTCGTCAGATCCCGGGAATAAGCAGGAACAAGTCAAGAATACACGTATCTCAGGAGTACAGTATGTACTATCATGTATCAAGTAGAGATCAAGATGTCAGGTCATCATTCCGTTATCGTGACAATCATAAGAGTCAAGTGCATCATTCCGGGTGTCAAGTGATAGCATGACAAGAGGGTGATATTCGTTAAGTGACAAGTCATGCGGTAATCACAGACGCGAGGATAGCAGACACGGGAGTAGCAGACGCGGGAGTAGCGTTGCGCAGATGCCTTAAATGCGGGGTTCGACACCCGCGATCAAGAGGAACGCGGACGCGGACGGGGTTCCGCATCGCGTTAGCACGAGGAGAACACAGACGCGGGCATTAGTCCCTGCGTCGTGCAGACACGAAATGGACACAGACGTAGGCATGGACTCCGCGTTGCGTTGATATAAGAACGCGAAGGCCGAGTTAAGGCGTTGCTTGGACGCGGGGGTGAGATCCGCGTCAGCACTATACAGAGAGGAGGAGGGAGAGAGAAAGGGAAAGGTGATAGCTTTGGTGATGGTGATACAACCAAGTGGAGCTGAATATGCTGGAGGCACAGGTAGCGAACAGAGTTTAGACACTAATACGCTTGGCGAGGTTACTGGGACGACTCGTTTTAGAATACAAGTGGAAAGTCCGGTAGCAACTTGCCTAGACGGATTTAGTGAATAAAGTGCTGAGCGCTAAGTATGCTAACCAGATGGAGTTGAGAAACCTGACGGTCCCAATCACCTCTCTTTCGAGATAGTGAGAGACCGGAGGCTGAATGGCCGCATGAGTTGTTCTATCCTATTACAAGCATTACAGTTCATCAGTCCGGGACATATCCACAGATTACAACACACTCATACTGCTACCAAGGACAACATAATAATGATTTTAATACAAGTCTATTTTCTGGCGAGGAAAATCACTCGCCTAAAACGCCACTTTTGCAACTTTGCGTGTCCGATTCCCGGGAGAGGAAAAATACCAAGTGAGCAAGGGAAAGGGGGGCTTGACCTTTGGATGGCCGCCGGCCCTAGGGTGGTGCGCCACCCCTTGGTGGTGGCCTAGGGAGTGGCCGGCCCCAAGGAGAGGGAGGAGGAGAGGTAAGGGAAGGTGATTTTGTTGGTGGTGGTGGTATTTGGTAAAAAGATGGATTTTTGTGGAGTAATAAAGGAAAGTAAAGGAAGTAGTGGAGATGAAGGTGGTGTGGTGATGGTGAACTTGATGGTGGAAGTGAAGATGGTGGTGAAATTAGTAGAGATGATGGTGATGAAAAAGGTTATAAAAAGATGGTGGTGGTGTTGTTGTAATCGTCACCGGAATGATTACCGGAATAATCGTAAACGATTACCGGAATAATCACCGGAGATGTTACCGACGAAGAAGAGCTCGGCACCAATCCAAAGGACGTGGCCGGCCCTTGAGAAGAAGATGGGGTGGTGGTTTTGTGGAGAGGTTTTGTTGTAGTGGTAGTTTTGGAAACGGTAAAGGAGAAGGTGGAGACTTTGGTGGAGTTGTTGAAGTTGTGGTGGTTTGAATGGAGATGGAGGAGGAAGAAGATAAAGGTAGAGAGTTATAGAAGTTGTAGTGGTTGTGGTTATGGTGGAGATGAATGAGGAGTTGGTGGTGGTTAAGTGTTGGTGAAGAGAAAAATGAAGTAAAATGAAGAAGGAAAGGTTTATATAGGAATTGGATTTATGAAGGTGATGTAAATAATTATTTAGAGAGGGGGTTTTTGTAAAATGGAGGGGGTGAGGTGGCTCTCTCTTGGCCGGCCATGGAGATGGGAGAGAGATTGGATATTCTGAAGAAGATATTTTGGTGGTGTTTAGATATTTTTGGTGGAAAGTTGTAGAAGATAATGGAAGAATGGAGAATATTGGAGAATTTGGTGGAAGGAAAAGGAAGGAAAGAAAAAGAAAAAAGGAAAAGAAAATAAAAAAAGGAAGATATTTCTTGGAAGAAAAAGTGAAAATAATTAGAGTGTCGGATTCCGGGATTCGGTTGCGGATGCGGAAAACTTTCGGAAAAATACCGAAATCGTCCGAAAATCAAGTATCTCGGAACGACCCGTAAAAATTCTCAAAAATCAAGAATATTATGTTAAGAATCATGGTGAAATTCGTTTCAAGAAATTCTTTATAGGTTTTAAATTAAAAATCCTGGAATCGGCCGCCAATATCGGTCGACGCCAAATCTGGCAGAAATTTGAAAAATTCTGAAAATTCCTAAAAAATGAATTAAAATAGTAAATATTATTCTAAGTAGATATGTGAAAGCGGTTTCTCAAAATTTGATCCTACTTGTAAATTAAAAATCCAGGAATAAACCAGCGGTACTGATTAATCCTGATTTTAGGGTGTTTATAAAAATAATTCAGAACAAACCTGAAAAATCATGAAAAATCTAAAATATTGGGAAACAGTGTTTAAAACTAAAATTGACCCAATCTGACTATCAGAGAGATCAAATCATGTAGTACAGCTATTGTAAGAGAAATAAATAAGAGAAAATAAGAAATAAATAAATAAATAAATAAAAATAACAAAGTGTTTTTTAAAAAAATCAGGATACGCATCTGAGTACGTATTCTGAGGATGGGGTGTTACAATCCATCCACCTAACAAAAAATTTCGTCCTCGAAATTTCAAGAAGGGGAATATGACGGTAGAGAAGAATATGAAGAAAGAATTTTACCAACTAAGATGTAAATAGTTGAAGGTAACGCTCACGAATAACATCCTCTCGTTCCCACGTGGCCTCCCCTGGAACATGTCTATTCCAAGAAATCAATACTAACGATATTGCCTTATTCTTCAGAGTCTTGATACTTTTGTCCAGAATGGCCATCGGTTGTTCCTTATAAGATAGGTCTGGTTGTAGTTCCAGTTCAGAGTGATTTAGAATATGACTCTCATCCTTGACATACTTCCGTAACTGTGATATGTGAAAGACATTATGAATTCCTTCTAATGACGGCGGTAACGCCAATCGGTAAGCTACATCTCCCACGCGATCCAAAATCTCGAAAGGGCCGATATATCTTGGACTAAGTTTTCCACGAGTACTGAATCGGATTACCCCTTTTGTTGGTGATATCTTTAAAAATACATGATCACCTGCTTTGAATTCCAATAGTCTTCTGTTAGTGTCAGCCCAACTTTTCTGTCGGCTCTGTGCTGCCCGGAGGTGATCTTTAATAATTCTGACTTTGTCTGTTGTCTGAATTAGTATATCTGGTCCCAAAAGTCTTCTCTCACCGACTTCGTCCCAACATAACGGCGACCTACATTTTCTACCATACAAGGCTTCAAACGGAGCCATCTTGATACTGGCCTGATAGCTGTTATTATAAGAAAATTCAGCCAAATGAAGATAGTCTTCCCATGACCCTTTGAAATCAATGATGCAAGCTCGCAGCATGTCTTCAAGAATTGGATAGTTCGTTCAGATTGTCCGTCTGTTTGAGGGTGATATGTAGTACTGAATTTTAGACGAGTTCCTAGATTTTCTTGGAGACATTCCCAGAAATGCGATCGGAATCTTGTGTCTCTATCCGATACAATGCTAACCGGAACTCCATGCAGACGAACTATTTCCTTCATATATTTATCTGCCAGAACTTCTGTTGTTTGACCTACTCTGAATGGTATGAAGTGAGCTGATTTCTTGAGGTGATCGATGATTACCCATATTGCATTATTACCCTTAGGACTACGCGGTAGAGCCGTGACAAAATCCATGGTGATATGTTCCCACTTCCATTCGGGTATGGTAAGGGTTGTAGAAGTCCAGCTGTTCTCTGGTGTTCTATCTTTATCTGCTGCAAACCAGGCACTTGGCTACATACTGGGCTATCTCCCTCTTCATAGCATTCCACCAAACTGTTGCTTTATGTCTTGATACATTTTAGTTCCCCCTGGGTGTATAGAATAGGCCGAACTGTGTGCCTCTGCCAGAATTTTCTGTCGAACTTCTCCTTGGGGAACACAAATTCTGTTACCAAAATAAAGTGCATCATCCGAATGAATACGGATATCAGTTCTTAATCCCGCCTCTACTTGAGCTCTGAATTTCTGTAATCTGGGGTCTTCCTTTTGAGCTTCTTTAATCTCATTCATCAGGGTTGATTGAATCTGAAAAGTCATTAACTGTCCTAACTTATCAGTTTCTCGTACTAGTATTAAGTCCAATTTTGTGATGTCCTGAACCAACTCCTTCTGTTGAGTGAGTTGTACGAGTATTTTATTTTCTGGCTTCCTGCTCAATGCATCTGGTACTGTATTGACCTTGCCAAGATGATATTGTAAGTCTATATCATAGTCCGCCATCAATTCAAGCCACCGTCTCTGTCTCATGTTCAATTCTTTCTGCGTGAAAATATACTTAAGACTCTTGTGATCAGTGTAGATTAACACCTTGTCTCCCAGAAGATAATGCCTCCAGATCTTCAATGCGAATATTACTGCTGCCAGCTCTAAGTCATGAGTTGGGTAATTTCTCTCATGTGATTTCAATTGTCTGGATGCATAAGCTATGACATGATCATGCTGCATTAATACACACCCCAGGCCTTTTCTGGATGCATCACTGTATATAACCATCCCTCCTCTTCCTGAGGGAGTCCTCAAGACTGGAGCTGAAATGAGTCTTTCCTTTAGTTGTTCAAATGCTGCAGTACATTCCTCTGTCCATATATACTTTTCCCTTTTCGGGTGAGCTTTGTTAACGGGGCTGCGATCTTAGAGAAATCTTGGACAAAACGCCGTAATATCCAGCTAATCCAATAAAACTCTTAATTTCTGTTACTGTCTTTGAAATTGGCCAGTCCTTTACAGCCTGGATTTTGCTAGGGTCAACTGAAATTCCTTCTTTTGAAATCATATGTCCGAGGAAAGCTATACAGTCTAACCAGAAGTCACACTTGCTCCGCTTAGCATGAAGTTGTTCCTGCTGGAGAGTCTGCAATACTATCCTCAAGTGTTCTATATGCTCTCTGTCATTCTTGGAATATATCAAGATATCATCTATAAATACAACTACAAATTGATCCAAATATGGTGAGAACACTCTGTTCATCAAATCCATAAAGACTGCAGGGGCATTGGTGACACCGAAGGGCATGACTAGAAACTCATAATGCCCATAGCGAGTTCTGAATGCTGTCTTTGGAATATCTTCTTTCTTCACCTTTAGCTGATGATAACCCAATTGTAAATCTAATTTAGAAAATACTCGGGCTCCATGAAGTTGGTCAAAAAGATCATCAATTCTTGGTAAGGGGTACTTATTCTTGATGGTAACTTTGTTCAATTCTCTATAGTCGATACATAACCGTTTACCACCATCATTTTTGTTTGCTAGTAGCACTGGAGCTCCCCATGGTGAAGTACTCGGCCTAATTACCCCTTATCAGAGTATTCTTGCAGTTGTTTCTTTAGAATCTCTAACTCAGTGGGTGCCATTTTGTACGGAGCTTTGGATATTGGAACTGTGCCTGGAATGGTATCAATGGAAAACTCAATCATTCTGTCAGGTGAGAGTCCGGAGATTTCAGCAAACACTTCTGAGAATTCATCCCAAACCGGTACTCCCTTCTTCTGAATCTCGGCAGTAGTCATCTGAGTTTTTCTCTTGGCAGACTCAAGTTCCCCGTCAAATTGAAATTCAGGCTGAAGTGAAATTTTGAAATTAATTTTCTTATTTCGACAATCAATAACCGCATAGTATTTGCTAAGCCAGGTCATGCCTAAGATTACGTCATACCCTTTGGTATCTAGTACGAGCATATCTATGGCCAATGTTTTGTTACATAGTTCTACAGGGAAATCGATACAAATTTTAGTGGAGATGACTACTCCATTCCCTGTACTAATCTCCCATTGGTGGTCTAAAGACTTAACAGGTATAAAATGCAAGGAAACGAAACGATCTGATATGTAACAATGAGAAGCACCCGAATCAAAGAGGGCTAGAACGGGTTTTGAGTGTACCCTGATCTTACCTGTCACCACCTCTTCAGAAGTCTCAGCCTCTTCCGCTGTCAAGTTGTAAGCTTGTCCCCTTCCGCGACCTGCTGCAGTCCTAACTCCCCTTTGGACTGGGCGGATCACTTGCTGTCGGGGAGGGGGAAGGGCCCTCCTAGCCATTGGTCCCTGGTTCCTCTGTCCATTTGGTACTGGGGGTGCTGGCAAGGCTTGGTTTACTATTCCCATTCTTTTATGGGGACAACCTTCGATTGTATGGTCACTGGAACCACATACCAGGCATAATCCATTTGTCCTACGACAATTTATTGAGAGTGACCTGGTTTCTGGCAATAATTATAAAAAGGAAGTGATTGGGTTATCTGGAAGAGAGCTGGTCGAAATGGTCGTCTCATTGTCGGAACTTTTGTAGCTCTGAATGGACCTCCTCTCCCTATTTGTGGAAGTGGCCTTGTCATGGCCTGGTTCTTTATTAGGTTAAGTTTCTTTTTCTCCAGTCCTCGCTCCACCTCCGTAGCTATTGTGAGGACTTGGGCATATGTTTTCAGCTGTTGAGGAATCAAAAGGACTTGAATATCCATTTGTAATCCCTGTTAGAATCTACTTGCTCGCTTCTCTTCGTCTGTTACCATATATGAAGCAAAGCGGCTAAGCCTTAAGAACTCAGCGGCATACTCATCCACAGACCGGTTCCATTGCTGAAGTCGGATGAACTGTTCTTCCATCTCTCTCTGGGCTGTGGTAGGGAAGAATCTATTATAAAAGCTCTTAGAAAACTGATCCCAAGTGATTGGTTTTTCCAGTCTTGCTTCTTCAGCTAGCCACCAGGTCCTGGCTATATCTTTTAATTGAATCTTGGCAACCTCTACCTGATTTTCTTTTGGAACCCGGGCTGCATTCAAGAGATCTGTGGTGTCGATCAGCCATTGTTCGGCATCTAGTGGTCTCTCTCCTCCTGTGAATATTGTCGGCTGCAGCCGCCTGAAGTCTGATACATTCCCCGGCCTTTGTTCCTTAGGAGTTGTTAATCCTTGCCGAAGGAGTTCTGTCTGCTGTTGTTGATTCTCCATCATATTCTGGATAACCCTCAGAATATCAGCATTCTCTCCCGTGGGTCCATTTGGTAATTGTTCGGAGCTGTTACGACCCGTCCTTCTATCCATCTTTATGTTGGTAAAAGATGACTGAAAATTGGAAAGATAGAAGGATTTTAGGACATAGGGGAAGGAGTCAAGAAGGAATAGATAACTTTGTACATTGTAGTTGGCTTGTATAACTGAGACTCATGCATAGCAATTGCAAATTAATATTCCATTAATTTGTTGCTTGATTGTACTGTAGGTGTGAGAGCCTAGGCTCTGATACCAACCTGTAACGCCCCGATCTGGCGGTACGGAGACGTTACTGCAACATATATACGCAGGTCAGAAATACCCTCACGTATATACGCTAAGCATTAGTACATACAAGAATCACAGTACGATAAAACGTAGTATTTATACATATTCCAACATGAGAAGTACAAGTTACAAAGTTATCACTGAGTGTGATATACTATACATATATCTTATATCACAGCTGGGTACAAAAGTAAATTTACAATATGAATACAAGATGCTCACGAGCTGATGGAAAATCCCGCGAGCTACAAGGAAAAGACTAGTCAGCCGACTCTGAGAAGAAAGCTTGATCTTCGGTGGAAGGCTCTACTTCACTCCAAGCTTCGGAACCTGAACGTACAAATTCAAGGGAGTCAGAACCTCCCAAATAAATGTCCAGGTTACTGCCAAGTGGCGTAAGAGATAAGTGTATGAGAGTTGACATAGCATGATGAATAATAAGCATGTAAAGGAAGCACAACGTGTTATAGCTGGAAAAACCGAATGCATCGATATTATCACTTTTAATGCTTAATCTTAGTACTCATCTTACTCATATGTCTCGGTATGTGCTATAGCGTCCTACTTCACATACATCCACATCTGAGTAAAGTGAGGCAGTTATTGGAAACCAGCAGGGGTATCAACGAACAATGTTTACAGTGGGTCCCGTGCATACCCGGGACCACGGCCCAGGATGTTCCGTTGCTGGAGAACGGAACCTACCGCAAGGCAATTCAGGAGGGTCTTATGAATGCCCTTAATCATGATGGTACCAGGAAGGAGGGAGTCAGCACTCCCCTCGGTCCCCTGAAGGCCCACAGGTCAGACCGAAAGTTTTAGTTGCACAACATGCCTAATACCACTATAAACACGAACATGTATTGATAGCCGCGAGTTTCCCCCGACCCGGTGCAAGTTGTTCCTTTTTTATGATTTATTATGTATTTATCAGATCCTGGGAATGAGCAGGAACAAGTCAGGAATACACGTATCTCAGGAGTACAGTATGTACTATCATGTATCAAGTAGAGATCAAGATGTCAGGTCATCATTCCCATTATCGTGACAATCATAAGAGTCAAGTGCATCATGCCGGGTGTCAAGTGATAGCATGACAAGAGGGTGATATTCGTTAAGTGACAAGTCATGCGGTAATCACAGACACGAGGATAGCAGACGCGGGAGTAGCAGACGCGGGAGTAGCAGGCGCGGATGCCTTAAACGCGGGGTTCGACACCCGCGATCAAGAGGAACGCGGACGCGGACGTGGGTTCCGCATCGCGTTAGCACGAGGAGAACACAGACGCGGGCATTAGTCCCTGCGTCGTGCAGACACGAAATGGACACAGACGCGGGCATGGACTCCGCGTTGCGTTGATATAAGAACGCGAAGGCCGAGTTAAGGCGTTGCCTGGACGCGGGGGTGAGATCCGCGTCAGCACTATACAGAGAGGAGGAGGGAGAGAGAAAGGGAAAGGTGATAGCTTTGGTGATGGTGATACAACCAAGTGGAGCTGAATATGCTGGAGGCACAGTTAGCGAACAGAGTTTAGACACTAATACGCTTGGCGAGGTTACCGGGACGACTCGTTTTAGAATACGAGTGGAAAGTCCGGTAGTAACTTGCCTAGACAGATTTAGTGAATAAAGCGCTGAGCGCTAAGTATGCTAACCAGATGGAGCTGAGAAACCTGACGGTACCAATCACATCTCTTTCGAGATAGTGAGAGACCGGAGGCTGAATGGCGCACGAGTTGTTCTATCCTATTACAAGCATTACAGTACATCAGTCTGGGACATATCCAAAGATTACAACACACTCATACTGCTACCAAGGACAACATAATAATGATTTTAATACAAGTCTATTTTCTGGCGAGAAAAATCACTCGCCTAAAACGTCACTTTTGCAACTTTGCGTGTCCGATTCCCCGGGAGAGGAAAAATACCAAGTGAGCAAGGGAAAGGGGGGCTTGGCCTTTGGATGGCCGCCGGCCCTACGGTGGTGCGCCACCCCTTGGTGGTGGCCTAGGGAGTGGCCGGCCCCAAGGAGAGGGAGGAGGAGAGGTAAGGGAAGGTGATTTTGTTGGTGGTGGTGGTATTTGGTAAAAAGATGGATTTTTGTGGAGTAATAAAAGAAAGTAAAGGAAGTAGTGGAGATGAAGGTGGTGTGGTGATGGTGAACTTGATGGTGGAAGTGAAGATGGTGGTGAAATTAGTAGAGATGATGGTGATGAAAAAGGTTATAAAAAGATGGTGGTGGTGTTGTTGTAATCGTCACCGGAATGATTACTGGAATAATCGTAAATGATTACCGGAATAAGCACCGGAGATGTTACCGACGAAGAAGAGCTCGGCACCAATCCAAAGGAGGTGGCCGACCCTTGAGAAGAAGATTGGTGGTGGTTTTGTGGAGAGGTTTTGTTGTAGTGGTAGTTTTGGAAACGGTAAAGGAGAAGGTGGAGACTTTGTGGAGTTGTTGAAGTTGTGGTGGTTTGAATGGAGATGGAGGAGGAAGAAGATGAAGGTAGAGAGTTATAGAAGTTGTAGTGGTTGTGGTTATGGTGGAGATGAATGAGGAGTTGGTGGTGGTTAAGTGTTGGTGAAGAGAAAAATGATGTAAAATGAAAAAGGAAAGGTTTATATAGGATTGGATTTATGAAGGTGATGTAATTAATTATTTAGAGAGGGGGTTTTTGTAAAATGAAGGGGGTGAGGTGGCTCTCTCTTGGCCGGCCATGGAGATGGGAGAGAGATTGGATATTTTGGAGAAGATATTTTGGTGGTGTTTAGATATTTTTGATGGAAAGTTGTAGAAGATAATGGAAGAATGGAGAATATTGGAGAATTTGTGGAAGGAAAAGGAAGGAAAGAAAAAGTAAAAAGGAAAAGAAAATGAAAAAAAGGAAGATATTTTCTTGGAAGAAAAAGTGAAAATAATTAGAGTTGCGGATGCGGAAAACTTTCGGAAAAATACCGAAATCGTCCGAAAATCAAGTATCTCGGAACGACCCGTAAAAATTCTCAAAAATTAAGAATATTATGTTAAGAATCATGATGAAATTCGTTTTAAGAAATTCTTTATAGGTTTAAATTAAAAATCCTGAAATCGGCCGCCAATATCGGTCGACGCCAAATCTGACAGAAATTTGAAAAATTCTGAAAATCCCAAAAAATGAATTAAGATAGTAAATATTATTCTAAGTAGATATGTGAAAGCGGTTTCTCAAAATTTGATCCTAGTTGTAAATTAAAATTCAGGAATAAACCAGCGGTACTGATTAATCCTGATTTTAGGGTGTTTATAAAAATAATTCAGAAAAAATCTGAAAAATCATGAAAAATCTAAAATATTGGGAAACAGTGTTTAAAACTAAAATTGACCCAATCTGACTATCAGAGAGATCAAATCATGTAGTACAGCTATTGTAAGAGAAATAAATAAGAGAAAATAAGAAATAAATAAATAAAAATAACAAAGTGTTTTTAAAAAAAATCAGGATACGCATCTGAGTACGTATTCTGAAGATGGGGTGTTACACCTAGTCTTAACGAAAACTAACACTTAAACATGTAATCAAATCATTAAGCATCAAAACATGATAAAAATCAACATGATAAACAAAACATGATTATTATGTCAAATGCACATGCATTAGATACATGATGTACATGATAGCTAAACCAAAGTGAGTACACTAAATATGGGTTCATATAAGCATGGGTGTCTCAAATACTATACATGTATGTCAAGAGTCTAATTATCATGGCATTTTCATACTAATCACTAAACAATAAAACATGCTATAAACAAATGAATATGAAAGCATGTAAATAATAAATAATAAGGAGTTAGGAATCGTTACCAAAACCTATGAGGCAACTTTCCATGTCTCCAAAACAAGGTGGTCTTCCCACCAACACTTCCCTTGAAAGTGATGCATCCAATTGATTTCCATGAAGATCGGAACGTATCCACTCCAGGTACGGCTACTCTCATGTCATGTGAGAGCCCACACCTACAACACAATAGGAGGGGTGGTCTTTGGTACCCATTGTCTTTTGGGTCCATGGGGGTTAGTCTCATTTCTAACCCAAACAAAATTCTTTGCTAAATTTACATTATGTAATCTATCAAAACAAAATTTAGCAAGGTGGCCCCTACGACCACAATGTGTACAAGTATACACATGAGCATACATAGTGTGATGGTGTCCGTGAGGAGCATGTGTATGTCGTGTATGGTGTGCATGCATAATAGATGGAATTTGTTTCTTGCGAAACATGGATTCCAAATTTGTGTGGCTCTTGGCACATTGGCTCAAGGTGGAGCCCAATAATCTACTCTATTCTTAATTAAATTTATATCATTTTCTATCAAAGAAGAAGTTGAGTATGCAATAGGTGAAGTGTGTGATACTACCCTAGCATGGCAAACATGTGCATCAATCTTATGTTGCAAAACAATATTTTTCTCTAAACAAACATTTAAATTATTTGAAATAGAAATTATTTTATTTTTCAAAGCAACATTCTCTTTTAAAACAAAATCAAGTTTCAAAGATAAGTTTTCATTTTTCTTTAAAATAACATTACAATCATTTTTATTTTTCAAAAGTTGATTTTCTTTAAGTGCAAGATCAAGTTGAGATTTCAATGAATCCCTTTCATTAGAAATCTCCTCTTTCTCTTGCAAAACAACATCAAGTCTAGCAAACAAATTTTTATTTTTATTATTAATGCCTAGACTTTTCTTTTTCAAAACTTTATATTTCTCTATTAATTTTTCACACACAATAGATAGTTCTTCATTTAAAGCATGGGCATCAACATAATTATCACATGAAGAACTAGAGCAATCATCACTATCTAAGTGGGTTTCCGATTGTACCTCAAGGGAGTTATTCCCTTGGACCATGAAGCATTGTGAATCGGATTCTCCACTAGACTCCTCTTCTTGTTGGATTTGCATTTGGAGCTCGGAGGTGGTGGTTGTGGTTGTCAACATATTCCACACTGCAAATGCGGAATCAAAGTTAGAAACACGTATAAGATAATCTTTAGATAAAGTGCTTCTAATAGCCTCAAGGGCTTGTGCATTGGCCCCTATATGAATGCGATTTCCAAGATAACATTTCTTGGTAGCCGCAAGAAAGACATGCAAGCCTAGGGTCTTAAGGTACATGGACATCCTATATTTCCATGTGTCAATGTTTGAGACATCAAACATGGGAGGTGAAAAGCAATCCATGGGAAAAAAACTATATGTGTGCAAGCAAGCAAATGCAAATAATAGATTAGCAAACAAGGATCTCACTCATAGGATGTTAAGCCTAAATATCGGGAGCGTTGGCTCTGATACCAATTGAAAAACACTTAGAGGGGGGTGAATAGGTGTAAGTGCTAATCTAGAATCTAAATTCCCTAAATGCGGAAGCTTAAACAAATATTGCAACACACTTAATACAACACAACAAGTGTAGCCGAATTTCCCGTGAAGGGCTCTGGACTAACTCCTCTTGATTCCCCTTGAAATGGGTTGAGGTGCTATGTGAAGCTCTTGTTGGTTAAGTATAAGTGAGGTACACACACAAGCAAGCCAAGCATACAAGGATTATGAGCTGTAAAAGATGCAAGGCAACACAAGCAATATGAATAAATGCAAGCAATAGAGATGATATGAAATGTACTGATTGAAGATGCTTTGCACAAAATAAAGGAGAGAGTTGAGAGAAATTAGATCAAACGGAAACACAAGGATATGTTCCGAGGTTCGAGCCCCTAGCTCTACGTCCCCGCCTACACCACCGTGTAAGATTTCTAATCCACTATAGGAGTACCAAACTCCTCTCTCAACCTTACAATGCCACCGAGGCAATACAACCACAACTCCACCTCTACCGAAGAGGGATAAGGCCCGTAGCCACAACCAAACTCAATCACCTCTACCGAAGAGGGATACAAACCAATACCACTCCGATCAACCTCTACCAAAGAGGGATACAACAAGTCAAGGAGGGTTTTACAACAAGTGATCACAAAAGATCACAAACTTTATCTCTTTTCCACAAACAAAAGATCCTAATAGAATAGGATAGATGATATAGCTCAAGTGGAATCAAGTGTTTTTGGAAAGCTAACAACAAAGAAAAAACTACTTGGGAAATCTCTTATAGATGATAGAAATGACAAACCAAAACAATATCCCAAAACCTAGTTTTCTTTGATTTTCCAAAACCCTTGAAAAACAATAAAGATGAAATCTTTTTAGCTCTAAACACTTTTGAAAACTATTTTTTAAAACCAGAAAATGAGAAAATTTTCTTGTCAAAAGTCTTATCAAAACAGCCCAAGAGATGGGGTATTTATAGCCCAAAATAAATATAGCCGTTGGGCTGATCTGTCAGTCTGACAGACCTCCGGTCGACCGCCAACGGTCAAAATCCGACCGTTAGAGCAATCCGGTCGACCGCCCGGTTGACCCAAATAAACAGAGAGCTCTGCTCTCAGATCCGGTCGACCGCTCGG
>JAVJIF010020842.1:0-98326 GCA_038442645.1 Agave tequilana | reverse complement strand
GAAGCGATAGTCCACGCGTCAGCTTGTTATTGGGCTTTGATATTTGTGTGGGAATTAAAGCCGACGGTTCTGATTAGCAAGCCATTAATCATAGGTTTGTGGTTTGCCTATAAATAGGCTCAACTTCTCCTTTTAGCAGTCCATTACTTAGATGCTTCCTTTTGAAAGCGAATGCTCTGAGCGATTCTGCCTTTCCTCTTAAGGATTTATATCTGAGACTTGCCTCCATGGATGATGATGATGACCCAGAGCTATCATGCTTCTGTTTAATCTCTCCAGAAGATATCACTGCCAAGTGATTTCAAGATCAAGAAGCGTCTCTTTGAGCACTTTTATATATCGCGCCTTGGTGCAGAAGGTTCAACCCTTAATGGGGGTTGCTGCGGGTATGACTTCCTGGTCTGCCATGAAATTTTCAGCCTCAAATTGTTGCAGCGCTTGTTTGTCGAACAGGGAGACGGCAATTTTTGCATCTGATTCTTTTTGCGCCTCATACCTTAGACGCGGATGCAAAACTAGACTGCATTTGACTTCTGTGTGTATCACAGCTTTGATCGCGTCTGTTTCTGCCACCGCAGCAGAAGTTAGGTCACTGCGCGGGTATTCCTGTGTCTGCAGTTTTCGCAATAGCTGCGTCTGTCACTTAGTTTTCTTGTTGAAATATACTAGTTTAGATCTTCTAACTTTTGCTCTTTTTTTCTGCAGGTAGGCTTAATCATGCCTTTTCATGTTCGCTGGGCCCTTGGGAGAATATATCGGCTAGCGAAACTGGTCGATTGTCGACCATAGGAGAAGAAGTCATGGCTCCCGTCTTCGGGAGACGGGGATCGGACCCTCGCCAAGATCTCTTGGAGTCAATGCACAGTCATGCTTCTTGGCATGCATGGTCAGAGTGAGGATGGCGGTGGATATAGTGTGGGTATGGTCTTGAATTCACCCTTCACCTACCCCAGAAGTGACATCGATGAAAACTCCATGCTCATTGGATGACTTCTGGTGGTGGAGATGTTCATCAACGAAGGATCATACCCCGCCGCTTCAGATGGTCAGGTAGAATCAGAAGATTCCGGTGCCTTTCGACCTTAAGAAACACCATTGTTCTCGGTCAATCAGAGGCTTCTTCAACCTCAACATCATGCATCATGGTGCACCAGCTTCCGATCGTCGCCACAGTGTCAATCCTACTTTGGCGCCCTTCCAAACATCTTGTACTTGGAGTTGTGAGCAGCTCAAGGAGTGAGTGCAACCTTTGAGAGAGAAAGGGACTTCTTTGTACTCCTTTATCTGTAACACTCAATCTTGTTGTATAAGAGAGCGTTTTGTATCACTTTCATATGTTGGATATAAATAAAAGCGACACATTTCTTTTTGTCTTCTTCTGTGTCTTTAAACTCCCTTTTGTATTGAAAGTCAGACGAATAGAAGTAAAGAATCTTTGACCTGTCAAAATTATGATGATAATCTTAACAAGTCAAATTTTGTAGAGAGAGATCCTATTTCAGGAACTCAGCAATATTGTCAGAGGTGTGATATTAACGTGACAAGGGATAGGATAATTTTTGTGGACCTGCCACTCTATAAAAGAAAGCGACAGGTGGAACTTGTACCCCCCAGGGAAGATGAACCTTATCAGAGGTTTAGGCTTAACTTGATAGCTGGGGAATTGATGAAAACACTGTTAACGGTGTAATGTTAACCTAACAATATTTTAGGTAGACTTGTTGTTCTATTTGGAGAATAAACAAGTGAGACTAGATTCGCGGGGGATCTAGAGAAGTCTTTACCGTAGAGGTGTGATATTAACTTACGGGTTGAACGTAGTCTTGTCAGAAGTGTGATGTTAACTTGACAAGGATGCGAGTCAGAGGTGTGATATTAACTTGACTCAGAGGCATTTCAGCTTTTATTTGGGAAAAACTGAAAGTGTCATAGTTGTGATGTTTAACTTGGCAGTGAGGGTAATACTAGAGGTGTAATTTTGAACTTGGCATTGGTCATCTCGACTTTAACAAGGAAGTTCGAGGGAAAGTCATGGCCTTAAGTGTATTATAAACTTAGCAATGACCTGGATGCTAGAGGTGTTAGTGTTAACTTAGCATCGTTCATTTCAGCTTCGATATGAAAGTTGAAGGAAGATGACTGTCAGAGGTTTAATATTGAACTTGGCAGCAACTTGATTATTGTTAGAAGTGTGATGTTAACTTAAACAGTAATTTGTCAGAGGTGTAGTATAACTTGACAAAAATTGATTTGCAATATGAGCAATTTGAGGGCCTGCCATTCTATGATGAGAATTGACAAGTGAAGTTTGAAGAGCAGACAGAGATATAGTGTTAACTTGGCAAATTTGAAGGTTTGCTACTCCATGCAGAGTTGACAAGTAAAGTTTGTACTCGATAAGGAGTGTTGAAAATTTTCATTACCAGAGGTATAGTGTTAACGTAGCAATGATTGTATTTTGTAGAGCTACCATTCTGTGGATGAGAATTGTAAGGGATTTTGGAGGGAAGAGGGTGGAACTACATCCACTTAGGATTTTTAGCAAACCCTCAGCTGTCAACAGATTTGAGGTGCCTTTACCAACTACCGTTTCAGTTGGGCTAGCCATGCTATTCCCCTCAGCATAGTGAGTTGTCGAAGACTTATGTTGGGCTTATAAGCCAACATTTTCCTCTATCCTTAACCGGTTAAAGGTGTTGGATCAAATGGGATGTAATACCCCGTTCCCGGAATACGTACTAGTTGCGTATTCAGTTTTTTGACGTATTTCGATTTACTTCTTGTATTTGACCGATTTTAATTTTAAATATCGTTTTATAATATATTAGATTTCTATGATTTGGATTTTTCTTGAATTAAAGGAATTTCTTCAAAACCGGTGTCGACCAGTGTCGCTGATCGATTCTCGGATTTTTAATTTGCAAACAGCTTAGAATTTCTAGAAGGTCCTTAGGCATTATTTCTTAGAATCACATTCTTATCTAAATACTTTTTCTGAGGATTTTATGATTTTATGAAAATTCCAACGGAGTCGGTAGTTAACTAATTCCGGGATTTTAGTTTTAAAACTATAAAGTATTTCTTAAAACGGATTTCACTATGATTCTTAGAATAATATTCTTAATTTTGATAATTATTTCGGGTCGTTCCGAGATACTTGATTTCGGGACGATTCCGGTATTTTCCCGAAAGATTTCCGCGTGTCCGTAACCGAATCCCGGGAATCCGCCACTTTCATTATTTTCATTTTCTCATCCAAGAGGAATATCTTCTCTTTTCCATTTTCTTTTTTTTTCCTATTTTCTTTCTTTCCTTTAGCTTCCACCACAAGCTTCCTTTCCTTCCACCCTAAGCTTCTCCAAGCTTCCTCCATAAGCTTCTCCAAAGCTTCTCCAAACACTCCACCAACAAATATCTCCACCTCACCCCTCACCATGGCAGGCATGATTGCCAAGAGAAACACCTCACCTCCCCACTTTGCAAATAGCCCCCTCTCTTTTGTTTATTTGCATCACCTTCCCAAATTCCAAACCTTTATAAATACCCTTCCTTCTCCATTTCATTTCATTATCTCTCTTCACCACTTCATCAAAAGCCTTAACCACCCCATCTCTCTTCAAGGGCCGGCCCCTCCTTTTGGATTGGGGCCGAGCTCCTTTTCGTCGGTAATATCACCGAAGATCATTCCGGTAATCATTCGCGATTATTCCGGTGATCGATTTAGTGATATTCGGCGACAACGATCAATGCAACGCGGAGCCCATTCCCGCGTCTATGTCTTCTTGTGATAAACGCGACGCAGAACCCACGTCCGCGTCTGCGTTCTTCTCCGTTGGCAAGACTTAGGGCCGGTACCCTCCTTTTGGATTGGGGCCGAACTTCCTTAGTCGGGTCGATATGTATTCCACTTCCACCATTTAATGGTTTGGATTTGGAGTTGGGACCATCCCTGTCGGTTAAAACGCGGAGTTTACCTCCTGCGTCTAGGCCATCCTTAACGCGGCCTTCGCGTTATTGTATTGATGCAACGCGGAGCCATACTCGCGTATGCGTCCTTCTCATGTCAACACGACGCGAAGCTAAGTGCCCGCGTCTGTGTTCTGTCCTTGTTGGCGTGACGCGGAGTTTATCCTCGCGTCCGCATTCTCATGCCCTGATTTAAAACGCAGGCCTCGAGCCTGCGTTTGTGGCATCTATGCGACGCGAACCCCGCGTCTGCTATTCCCGCGTTTGCCATTCTTGCAACGCGACTCCCGCGTCTGCTATTCCCGCGTTTGCCATTCTTGCGACGCAAGCTCGCGTCTACTATTCCCGTGTCTGTTATTTTCGCGACGCTAACTCCCGCGTCTGCGAAACCTCGCGTCTCACTTTCAAAACCCGCGCACTCTCTCCTTCCATAATTATGGCGCGTTCCGAGTTCCGTGGATTTCGGACCTTTCGGCTTCCGGTGATTTAGGCGAGTGTTCTCGCTATCCTCTTGACTTCCTATTTCATTGATTATGCGAGTGATCTCGCTTTATTCTTGGCTTTCCTATTTATGTGGTACTAACATTGCAGGTACTCTCGGACCCTTCAACCTCCGGTCACTCACTATCTCGAAAGAGAAGTGATTGGGGCCGGCAGGTCTCTCCATGCCTCAGCCTCCGGTTCCTCACTGTCTCGAAAGAGAGGTGATTGGGGCCGGCAGGTCTCTCGGTGTTCAGCCTCCGGTCACTCACTGTTCCGAAAGGGAAGTGATGGGACCGTCAGGTCTTCGGCTCCGCCTGGTCATCATGATCAGCGTTCAGCGCTTTGTCACTAGAACCCATCTTAGGCGAAATGCTGCCGGATTTTCTACTCGCACTAAGCCGAGTTGTCCCGGTAACCTTGCCAGACGCTCCAGGGATAAATCCTGCTTGCTGTCTGTATTCCAGCTTGTTCAGCTCCGCTTGTTGTGCTCAGCTAGCTTTACTACATGCTAATGCCTGTCTCTGTTTATACTGCTGTCATTTACATGATACCTTTTAACACATGTATATCACCTGACAACTGATTTGTTATCATCTAGCACTTGACATGTTACCACTGGCAAGAACCCTTGTTATGACATGACTTGCCACCAGACTACTATCAACCTCTTGACATGATTGATTACCTGCCTCCTATACCTGTTATACCTGTTATGTTAATACTTGACTTGTGATTATCACAATTACGGGAATCCTGCCTTGTTATCCTGAATGGAACTAAGTGCCACACAGCACAAAGTGCCACACCACTCGGTGGGGGCCACATCTGAATCTGTGGGGGCCACCTCTAGAATCCATCCCCTCAGAACAAAGTGCCACACAGCACAAAGTACCACACCATCCACGGTGGGGGCCACCTCTTGAATCTGTGGGGGCCACCTCTTGAATCTGTAGGGCTATTCCTGTTATGTCCAGTTATTCCCGTAATCTGATAATCGTGATAAGCCATAAAAAGGACCACTTGCACGGGGAATGGGAGGAAGTGATGGATGCCGGAATGATATCTTGCTTATAGTAAAGGAATATAAAAATCATGGCGGTACGTGTTAGTGGACTTTGGGCCCACAGGAGATTCGTGTTAGGGGACTTTGGGCCTCCAAAATGGTCCCAGGTGTATGGGAACTACTATAAGAAGCTCTATCAGTTCTCCATCTGCTTCCGTGAACAACCCTCGGCTTGCTATATATGGATGTATGTGTGTGGACTGTACACCAGAACACATACCTAGATATATGAGTCAGACGAGTAATAATAATAATAAAAGACCCTATGATGCCCGTTATGATTCTTGTTATGACTCTTGTTATGATTCCCGTTATGACACCTGTTTCGGATTCCTGTTATGATACTGTTATGACTCCTGTTCTGATTCCTGTTATAACCACTTTGTAACTCGGGTTGTATGCGCTTGGATTACGGTGATATGAGATAAAGGTATATAGATGAGGGTTTCCTTGTTTGGATTATTCCTTCGATGTACTAGTCTCATGGAACCGTGACCTAAGCTTATACAATCTGTTTTGCTCGTAATCGGGTTTATATCGGATTTCCTGTTTTATGATGATTATGTTATACCTGTTCACACCTGCATGCCTGAATGCACACTTGTGCTCGTTCTGTTCGCCACTTGGCTTTTGCTTCACCACTCGCCTGGGGAGTATCATTTGACTCCCTGGATTCTCCTGTCCAGGTTTTGGAGCTTGGAGCGTGTGGATTCTCCCAGTTGCTGATCGGAGTGGCGCAGCGGTAGCGTGGATCTCCAGCAGACTGTTCAGAGCCACATCCTTCCAGGCCCCCTGTGTGCCTCTCGAGTTTTCCCTTAGTAAAACTCGTGAGCGCCATTTATACTATTCATACTTGTGTATTTCCTTGTATTCCGCAATTGTGCCTATCAGTGATGTAATATTCCTGTAATATTGGATCACCCCTGGTGGTAACTTTGTAATGTACTCATATGTTGGAATGTATAATGCACCACTTGCTTCGTACTCTGATTCTTGCCTGTACTGATGCTTAGCGTATATACGTGAAGATACTTCTGACTTGCGTATAATACGTTGCAGTAATGTCTCCGTATCCGCCTGGATCGGGGCGTTACATGGGAACATGTCCCTTAGGATTTTTAGCAAATTCTCAGCTGTCAACGGATTTGAAGTGCCTTTACCAATTACCGTTTGAGTGGCTAGCCATGCTATTCCCGCAGCATGATGAGTTGTTGAAGACTTATGTTGGGCTAAGAAGCCAACATTTTCCTCTATCCTTAACCGTCGGAGGCGTCGGATGTTAATGAGGAAGCTCTTCTTGTCTTGATCAGAGGGTGTACTTTTAACTTGATCGGAGGAGGAGTACTATTAAGGATAGTACTTCTTCAAGAATCTGTCATTGATCGGCATCATGAGTGTATCGCCATTTGAGGTTATGAGGCGATATGATCCATTTGAGTAGACTGACTCTACTACAAATGGTCATTCCCATTTGGGCTGGAATTTTCCTTTTGTCTTATGTGTCATCACCATAGGTCGTCTGACAGCTAAGACAAGATCACCTTTCTTGAAAGTCCGCACCTTGACTTTCTTGTTGAAGGCTCTGGAAATCCGAACTTGGTAAAGCTCGATTTGTTGTTGGCCTGCAAACGTTTGTCATCCAAGGCTTCCAATTTTTGGAGTCGCTGTCGATGCTTCTCCTCATTTGTCATCTCTGCTGTCAGGGCGACACGTAGAGATAGAATTGGATTTCCAGTGGAAGCACGACTTCACACCCGTATACCAAAGAGAATGGCGTAGCTTAGTTGGGGTTCGAACAGTGTGCGATAAGCCCATAAGCATTCACCTAGCCTGTCGTCCCAGTCACGTTGACTTTTCGAGACGAATTTCTTGAGAAGTTTGCCGATGGTCTTGTTGAAAGCTTCTGCGAGACCATTAACGACAGGGTAGTATGCCGTTGAGGATACACTCTGGATTCTGAATTTCGCACAGAATCTCTGGAAAGCCTGGCTGATGAACTGGGGACCATTGTCATGGACGATTCGCCGGGGTACACCAAAACGGTAAATGACATGATGTTTGACGAATTTGATCACGTCGGATGACTTCACCTCTTCAAAGGAACGGCCTCAGCCCATTTGGAGAAATAATCGGTTATGGCCAAAATAAACGATGTCCCTTGACGATGGTAGGCTGATAGGGCCAACTACATCCATCCCCCACATTTCAAATGGCCAAGAAGAAGCCGTGGAGTGAAGGTAGCCTGGTGCCTGATGGATGAAATCACCATACACCTGGCAGGCGTGACATCTTTTGGCATAAGTGACGGCGCGTCAGCGATCATCTTAGGCCAAAGATATCCCAACCTTTGGAGTCGGTATGAAAGTTTTGGGCCGGGTTGATGGGCTCCACATATACCGTCATGGGCTTCTTTCAATATTTCCTGTGCCTATATTTGGTGAAAGGCAGCGGAGTAAGATCCCGTCATGCGATCGACGATACAATGTTCGCGTAATCGCATTATAGTAGAATTTGGGAGCTTTTCTTCTAATGGCGGCCGCTTCTTTGGTGTCCTCTGGCAGGATGCCATACAAGACGTAATCAATATAGGGGAATCGTCAGTCTTTAGGCTCTGGACCAGCTGACGATTCGAGAACTTCTTTGCCTTGACAATCTCCTGTTGACTCCTGGTAGTCCTCAAGAGCAAGTCTCGAGCAATACAGGTCATGGCTGTGGACAAATATTTTCTCTACTGCTCTAGCTGGAAGAGCTAAAGAGGCAGCGAGAGATGTCAGTGCATCCGCGTGCGCATTTTGCTTGTGTGGCATATGGTCGATGTAAAAGTTGGTGAACCTCTTAGCCATGTAGACAGTTGCATTGTAATAGGGTACTAGGTCTTCATGTCTGACTTCGTACTCCCACGAACTTGGCTGACGATGAGCTTAGAGTCACCATACGCCTCGAGATTTTAACACCAACCTCATCGGCAAGTTGCATCCCAATCAAGAGGGCATTGTACTCCGCTACAATGTTGGAGCAAGGCTCGGTTAGTGAGACGGCTCGAGGGATCACATAGTTCTGTGGGAGGACGAGTACTACTCCTACTCCTGCCACTATATGTCCTTTTGGGTTTGTTCTCGATGCACCATCAAAGAAGAGTTACCACACTTGCCTTTCAAAGGATGTCTGGGTCAGGCAGGCTTCAACGACTTCGTCTGGGAGATCGTCATAGAGTTTGGTTGCCTTCCGATCTGGATGCTCAGCCAGAAAATCCGTCACTGCTTGTCCTTTAACAGCCTTTGAGGTAAAAAGTGCATTTCATATTGGGATAGCAACATAGCCCATTTTGCCAGTCGGCCATTCAATGATGAAAGGCTTTGTCATGAGTAACCTCAAGGGGTTGACTTTTGATATGACGTTTATCGTCTGGCCTACCAAATAGTGTCGCATTTTCTAAATAGCAAACACCAATGCCAAACATTCCTTCTCGATCGGTTGTACCGATGTTCGGCTCTAATCATTGTTTACTCAAATAGTAGATTGCTTGCTCTCGTCCCTGATCATCATTCTGAGCTAGTAGAGCTCCTAAAGAATGATCCATCGCTCGGACGTATATCAGGAAAGGTTTTCAGACACCGGAGCTGTAAGGACTGGCGGTTGCGTGAGGTACTTTAATTTCCTCAAATGCTTGCTGGCAAGCGCTGTGCCCAAATGAACGAAACGCCTTTCTTCATTAATTTAGAAAAGGGTTGGCATCTTCCGGATAGATTTGAGATAAACCTTCGGATGTACGTCAATCGTCCTTGCAATCCCCGGAGCTCTTGAGGTTTCTCGGAGGTTGCATCTCTTGGATAGCGTGAAACTTTTCCGGGTCCAAATGAATCCCTGTAGAGGTCACTACAAACCCTAGGAATTTTTCACTGGCCACCCCCAAGAAAGACTTGGTGGGGTTCATCTTCAATTGATGGGCCCGCATGATGTCGAAGACAGCCTTTAAATCAGTTATATGATCACCCTTAGCGCGGCTTTTTACTGCGATGTCGTCAACATAGCATTCCACTATTTTACGCATGTGTTGGTGGAAAATGGCATTCATGGCCCTTTGATATGTTGCCCCTGCATTCTTCAGTCCGAAGGGCAGACGGTGTAACAGTATACCCCCAGTGGTGTCCTGAAAGAGGTATGCTTTTCATCATCAGGATACATTTTGATTTGATTGTATCCTGAGAATCCATCCATGAAGGACATTCGCTCGAATCCATATGTGTTGTCAATCATGACATCTGTGATTGGCAGTGGGAATTCGTCCTTAGGACAGGCCTCGTTTAGATCACGAAAATCAAAGCAGATTCAGATCTTTCCGTTCTTTTTGGCAACGGGGACGATATTGGCTATCCAATCAGGATGTTGTTCCTCCCTAATGAAGCCAGAGTCTATAAGCTTTCTAACTTCTGATTGAATTGCCTCCATTATTTCTGGACGGAACCGTCGCTGTTGTTGTTTGACGGGTTTTACGTCCGTATTGATGTTGAGGCGGTGCATAGCCACTCGAGGATCAAGTCCAGGCATATCCTCGTAATTCCAGGCGAAGACATCTATATATTCTTGTACAAGAGATAATAGATGCTTTTTCTCAGAAGGTGACAGGCTGTCGCTTATGAAGATGGGCTTAGGATTAGCCTCATCTCCTAGGTTGATCTGAACAACCTTATCTTCTGTGGGTGGCTCACGCTATTCGAAGCGGGTATCCCAAAGATTGTTTAAGTGTTGATCTAAGGATCTGTATTAGATTGGATCATTTCTTCATCTCCGTCTCCAGGTGGCTTGTTGAAACCATATTCACTGAAAGTTCTCTGGAGATGTTGTCGACACTAACATCTGACTCCCACGATGACGTGCCCGATGAGTAATCATGGCATAATGACTCTTCAGACTCAGAAGCTGACGGAATCGGAGTTGACACATAGCCCAACCCCCTGCGAGTCCGATGATAATAATAAGGGGTTTTCCCTTTTAGTACAAAAGATCAGAGTAGTGTTCTTCTTCCGTTGCCGAAGTTCAACCCTGGTCCGCTTGTTAGATCATATCCCATGTTTTTCATCATTCTGAGTGCCTTTGGCTCATAATGACTGAATTGAGGGGATTCTTGCTCGCCCTTCTGATTCTTCATGGGTCATCAGTTCGGATTCAATTCGTCCGAAAAGAATTGGTCTTTGACCTTTCCGTCTTACTGGAACCATGAATATGGATTCTTGCGGACTACCAACATCTCGGCATGTTTCGAAGAACGATTTCACCGGTACATGCAATGATGTCAAAGCACCCATTGCCGACTAGAGATCGTCGTCAACTTCGGTACTAGTGTCTGACGGTACTGAGTCAGAAGCAAACACAGAGAGATACGCCAGATCTAAGTCTTCATTAATAAACCATCCGCCTATATCGTCGGAGGTATTATCAACATCGAGCTTATTATTGCCCGTTACAAGTGGGTCTAGTTCCCATATGCATTCTTCTTTTTCTAGCTCAGTGTCGGCTTCATTACCAGAGTCGGGCTCCTCTGGTCGCGGGATTTCATCTGTTTCCACAGATTCCTGATACAGGAGGGAATCTGTGAAATAATTCTCCACTCCCTTGAACGGATGCCTTTCGGCAATCAATGTTCGCACCTTTCCACTCCCGTCAATGTATTTCATGACTTGGTGAAGAGTAGAGGGAACGATAGAATTACGATGAATCCACGGTCGTCCCAGTAGCAAGTTGTAGGAGGTGTCAGCATCTATGACGTAGCATGTCACCTCTGATATTAGGTCTCCAATCTGGCATTTGAGCTTGACCTTCCCCATTGGACGGGTACTATTGGCATTGAACCCGTAAATAGTAGTCTGGGTGGCGCTCAAACGGTGAGTAGGAATCCCGAGATGTTGCATGACTCGGCGAGGCATAATACTCAATGCGGACCCGGGATCTACCTAAATGCGGTTCACCTCAGATGGTCCAATGTACCCTGCGAAGTAAAGGGGTCGATCATGTTTCTTTAACTTGCATATCATCTGCCGTGAAGGTGATGCAGGGAACGTTTTGGGAGGTATGGAGGCAGTCCTCTACATCTTCCTCCTTTGGTCTGATCGGCACCTGGGTCATGAAAACCTCAGCATTAGCCAGGGCCTCTTGTAGAGCTTCTCTAGTCAACTTTTGATAGCCTAAGAAGCTCATAAAGAGTAATCCGGGCCGGGATGTTGGCCAGTTGGGCCAGGACATCAAAGCGGTAAGGTGCTGTGGATCTTTCGCTATGTCTTTCAAAAGAACTCTGGAAAACTGAAGCTCTTTCTGTTTCTCCACAGGTTGCTTTGTGGAGGTCTTGGCTGGTCTGCAGCGGGTTTTGGAGGAGTTACCGCCATTTCATCATACTTTTTCAAATATGACTGCCCTGAACTGGTTTCTGCCACCAGTTGACTAGGTTCTGTGGCCAGGACAATCGTCTCCTCTTCTAAATCGGTCAGTGAGGGAACATCAGTCTCCGCTTCCCGAGAAGAAGCGCATACCACATTATAAGACGAAGCTTTCACTTTGTCTTTAGACCTTTTGCTGGTAACAGTGGTCCATTGCCGGCTATCCACAAGGTCGGGATGAACCCACATGACTTCTCCCTGAGGTGTGAAAACGGGTACCAGGCCCTTCTCTTGCTGTGGTTAGGGTCTGTGTTGACCATTCTCAGCTCTCCTCTTGGGATAGGGACTACTTCAGAGGGTGTTGGAGGTTGCCTTCCAAACTGGAGGAACGACGTCATGTTGGCCGCCACCTTCTTCTGCTCTGGACGGAGTTTTAATACCTCCGCGTCAATCAGAGCCTGAAGGATGTCCTTGAGGACATAACAGCTCTTGGTGAAGTGTCCCAACATCCTGTGATACATGCAGTAGTTGGGATTATCGGTTTATCGACTTCTTCAGGGCGCCTAGTTTCAGGGAGTTTCAGTCGGTTGCTCTTGTTGAGTAGTTTGAAGAGCGAGTCGACATGTTCATCTTTGAAGGAATACTGCTTGTTAGCACATGGTGGCTTAAAGAGCCACTTCCCCTGACCGATTGAGGTTTGATAGGGGATTTGGTCTCTGCTGCCAAGTTATCCTTCCTTTTGGCCTGGAGGGATGTGTCTGGCGAACGCCTCGTTGACCATTCGGGTCTGGGTTTGTTTTCTTCTGCCCTGACCTGAGCGACGATTTCTTCAGCCTATCCACCTTGTTGGATCAACTGCTTCCAGGTGCGGCTTTCGGCAACTCCTATTTGGGCAAGGAGTGAAGTTTAAAGATTATGGCGGCATGTTTCCACCAGGGTGACCTGGGTCATACCGCTCGGACATCGGAGTGCTAGGTTCTGAAATCTTTCTACAAAAGACTTAACGGACTCTCCCTTTCCCTACTTGGTGGCTAAAAGGGTAGGCATGTTGACCTCCGAGTCATCTTCAAAGAAGCCGTTAGAAAGAGCTTCTCCAAGTCGCCCCAATTCTTGATGGAGCTCTCTGGGAGCTTCATGAACCATTCAATGGCAAGCCCTTTTAGGGTGCCGATGAACAAGCGTGCCAGAATGGCATCATTATCTACCACATTCCCTTTTTGGGATTTAAAGTAGTAAATATGTTGGTTCGGTGAACCTTTCCCATCAAATGCTTGAAGGGTTGGAGCCTTGAACTTGAGCGGGTATGGAACCAGGTCCCACTCGGCCGGATATGGCCAGACTACTTCTGCCTCCTGGAGGACCTTTCGGTTTGTAAGGGTCTCAAGATGTTGCTCCAACTGATTCATTCTTTTAGAATGAACTTTTCCCTCGTCTTGGTCGTCCTTTTCCTGCGATGAGGACTTAGACGAATCAGAAGTAGACTGCTCCTTCTCCTCTATATGCACAGAGGACGAGCTTTCCCCCCTTTTCGTTTGCCTTTAGACTTCTTAGAGGAGGCTTTGTTAGTTGACTTCCTCTTCTCTTCAAGCAACTGTGCGAGCATCTGCTTGAGGGAGTCGATAGATTCTTGCTGAGCGCGAATCATCTCGAATTGTTCCTTTGAACCTGGGCTTGCTGCTCCAAGCGCCTGGCGGTCTCCTCAGGAGTGCTAGTCATGTATATGTAGGGCCTTTCTCCATGGAGGAATTTGAAGCCTGCGACTCTGCGATAGCGGAATGCGAGTCATTCACCTTAATGCCTCAGACTAGAGCATTGTAGTCAATCGGGGAAATTGCCCCGGTTTAGGTGCGAGTGTGTCGGTACACTCCTTCCGATTCTGTGTCAGACTCATCATCGGAACTGATTGCAGGTTTTTTCCTCTGCTCCTGCTCACCATGTTTGCATTGAGTTCTGGATATTCAGTGTCAGAGAATATCCTCCTCCCGTGGGAACGACTTCTCTTAGCTGATCGGGGAATCAGGGTCAGCTGTCTAACTAGAGACTGCTGGTTGATCGGCAAAAAGTAAGTACTAAAATAAGAGAAGGAAGTGTGGGTTGATGTTACTGCTTTTGCGATTCTTTCGTAGTAGCGAAGTGGCTATACGGGTCGTATCCACAAGGAGGGAGAGCGATGGAAGCTTGATGCGGCTTTTATGTTCAAGACGAAAGAAAGTTCTCGTTTCCAAATAAAGAATTGAAAAGTGAAAGAAGGTGTTTTTAAGAATTGTTGGAAAATGTTTTGGTGGTTTGTAAAAGTGATTTCTTTCTTAGTTGTAAAAATGCATGGCTAACTTTCTACTAAGTGCTCCCACTAATTTCTAACTTTTTGAAGATAGCCTCACGATGGATCATAGGCAAACACAACCCTTGTGCGTTGGAACTATTCACGTGAAAATCGAGTGAAAGTTCATCCTAAAACTTAGCCTTACACGGCAAAAACTCAGACATTTCCTTATCAAGATCCGATAGAAGGCGAGAATAAGGGAAGACTCGAGTGCACTATCGGTACCGGCAAAGTTAAAAGAAAAAGTCTCTAACTTACAATAATGAGTAAAGTATACAACTCATAAATCATCAAAACTCATTAAGCATGAAGTATAAGAAAGTAGATACTTGTAGGTAAATTAGAGTTAGAACCCTCGTCTTAAGATGCCATATCTCTCATTTGCACAAGGCTTGTTTGGCACTATTGACTCATGCGGGTTATCAAACAAGTGTTAGAAATTAGTGGGTTAGTAGTTAGTTAACCATGCTAAATGAAAAAGTTAGTTAGCCATAAAAGTAAAAGAAACAACAAAGTAGAAGAAGTGGAAAGAGGGAGTTACACTACAAGAAAACAAAAGAAAAGAAAAGTTAAAGAGAGGAAGTTACACTATAACAAAGTAAAAGAGAAGAAGTGGAGAAGAAAGAAATTACCCTACAACAAGTAAAAGTAAATGCAAAGACAAGTAAATGAAAGAAGGAAGAGAAGTAGTACTTATATTATCTTGTCACCCTTCAAATACAACACTTTACACACTCTCTCTTTCACTTTAATGGCTAAAACTTAAAACAAGAAGAAGAACAACAACAACAACTACAAACTAAAAACAAGATTATAAAATTTGCTTAAACTCTGATCTGCTTCACTGAAGACCCCTGGGGGGCTTTTATAGGCACCAGGGCAAAGGGGGCCACGTGCACAGCACGTGGCCCAAAACTGAAGCGCGCGCGCGCCAAGATGGCCGCGGAAACGCGGCTTTGGCCGCGTTTCCGCGGCCAAGCCAGGGCGGCGTACGCCCAGTTTTGGGTAGCGCGTCGCCCAGACTGTCTTCTGACCACCTGTACTCCTGGATTTGCGATTTGACTCCCTAGGCTGACAAAATCTTCACTCTAAGGTCAATGGCTACTTGGTAGGATCTTAATCGCCAATTAAATGGTGATTTAGGTCTTCTTCTTCATTTGAACACCATGGACCTAGAATCAAGGAAGTAAGGTATTATTAGCAGAATTTATTATCAAATAAATGTGAGAATGTGATGAAAATTATGCAAAATTAGAGACTAATCACACCCCCACACTTATCTTTTTGCTCGTCCCGAGCAAAACAAAAATAAGAGAATTATTATACCACTTTCGCAGGTGACGCGATTGCACTGAGCATGTGCAACAAGCCTTTAAACCTTTAGGTTTCCCTAGAGGAGGAGTGTTGTCTCCCGAGAGTTTTCAGTGGTTGCACCCACAAAATCCAATAAGTAAAGACAAGAAGTTAGTTGTTAGAAGATGATTTTTTTTTTTGAAAAAGAAGTTTCAATCATCTAAGTAAAAATGACCGAATGATGTAAGAATTAGGTTTAACCCTCATAAGTCCTCTTATACTTTAGCCTTCATAAAAGAAGAAACTTTAGTTTTTCTTTAAATTTAGAAAGGATCTTGTACTTCTAACTCATTCTTTTATTTTGCTCTAGATATATATGCATAATGTGTAAGTGTGATGTGCTTGGGATTTTTCAACTCAGCCTTGAATATCATTTAATTTTATAATATTTCCTTATTATTCTTGGTTCCATTAGGATTTCTACTTCACTTATGTAACACATATCAAACGATGACTCCCAAACCAGATGGTCTTAGGGCACCAGATGAAAAAACGCCCTTCAGATCAAATATGCAAGTGGAGTAGGCCACGAAATCAAGATTTATTTATATATAGGATTTTTATTTTTATTATTTTTATTATTTTTTTAGCGTGAGTAATCATGCTTCTTGAGGCACAATTATCCAGCTTCTCCTTTTTTTTTCAGCGTGAGTAATCATGCTTCTTGAGGTACAATTATCCAGCTTTTTTCCTTTTTTTTCAGAGTTGTCTCTAAATCCTAAGCATGTGTGTGTGAATTATGCATATTCTACTAAGGCTAAATAAAAGGTATGAATTATTTTCCTTATCCCTCCTATCTTTTTAGTCAAACCATTCCTTCTTGTTTACTTAGGCAAAAATAAAGATTTATTACTAAGGTTCCCATAATTCCTACAATCTTTTGGTATTTTTATAAAGAGTATGAAATTTCTTTTCAATCTGAGATTTTTTTTTTTTGAAATAAGGAAGAAAAGTAGAGAAAAAGAAAAAGAAAAAGTGTTAGCACCCCCCCCCCCCCACACCTATCTAATGCATTGTCCTCAATGAATGCAGATGCAAATGCAATAAATAGGGGAAAGGAATGATGTTACCGTCTTCGTGGACTCGGGCCGGCCAAGTGCAAATAGGCGAAAGAATGTACATGGGGTAAGCAAAAAAAAATTTTTTTTTTGGTTGTCTGGTGGGGTTAGGTGTATGATGGGGCAAAAAGAGTCAGCACACTATCATCTGGAATCATCGGCTCAGTGGTCAAGAAGGGCTTCAGTCTTTGCCCATTCACTTTAAATTCCGTGTTATTTTTAGGGTCGGCAATAAGCACAGCACAGTGTGGGAAAACAGTGCGCACAATGAATGGTCCCGACCAACAAATTTTTAGTTTCTCCGCAAAAATATGAAGCCTAGAATTGTACAGCAGAACCCTATCTCCCGGGGCAAAGTTTTTTCGGGTTATGAATTGGTCATGGAAAAGTTTGGTCCTGCTCTTGGTGATTCGTGCATTCTCATAAGCTTCATTCCGTATCTCCTCTAATTCAGAAATCTGCAGTTTTCTAAGTTCACCGGCCTTGGTCAGGTCAAAGTTGAGTTGCTTAATTGCCCAGAGGGCCCGGTGTTTTAATTCTACTAGCAGATGACAGGCTTTTCCAAACACGAGTCTGTAAGGAGACATCCCCAGAACTGTCCTAAATGCGGTACGGTAAGCCCACAATGCATCACTGAGCTTAACCGACCAATCCTTTCGGTTTTGTCCGACAGTCTTTTTCAGAATGAGCTTGATCTGTCGATTGGTGACTTCTACCTGCCCATTTGTCTGGGGATGATACGGGGTTGATAACTTGTGATTGATGGATTATTTTTGCATCAGAGTTTCAAAAACCCTGTTGCAGAAATGTGATCCATTATCACTAATTATCGCTCTCGGGGTGCCAAATCGGGAGAAGATGTTATCTTTAAGAAATTTAACAACCACTTTGTTGTCATTCATCTTGGTCGGCACAGCTTCTACCCATTTAGAGACATAATCAATAGCAACCAAAATGAATTGGTTACCGAAGGAGTTGGGGAATGGCCCCATGAAATCGATACCCCAAACATCAAAGATTTCAACTTCAAGGATCGGGTTCAGGGGCATCATGTCTCTTCTAGAAATTTTCCGATTTTCTGACAATTTGCACATGACTTGCAAAAATGATATGAATCTTTGAACAAAGTGGGCCAGTAGAACCCACTTTGTAGAACCTTCTCTGCAGTCTTACGGGGACCGAAGTGTCCTCCGCATGCAAGATCATGACAAAAGCTGAGCACACTCCTCTGTTCCTCCTCGGGTATACATCGTCTAATTATTTGATCTGGACAATACTTAAAAAGATACGGTTCTTCCCAGAAGAAGTACCGTACTTGGGCAAAGAAGCGGTATTGGTCTTGCTTTGTCCAGTCAGCGGGTAATTGTCTCGTGGCCAGGTAATTAACGATGTCAGCATACCAGGGTTCCTTAAGAATGGCTAGGATGTGCTCATCAGGGAAATCCTCATTGATCGGAGCTTGGATGGTTAGTGCATTCGGAATTCGTGAAAGATGATCAGCAACCGCATTTTCAATACCTCATTTATCCCGAATTTCTAAGTCAAATTCTTGAAGCAAAAGGATCCACCGAATCAGTCGGGCTTTTGCTTCCTTCTTGGTCATGAGGTATTTTAGAGCCGAGTGATCCGTGAAAATCACCGTTTTCGATCCTAACAAGTAGGGCCGGAATTTTTCTAACGCAAAGACAACGGCCAAGAATTCCTTCTCAGTCGTTGTATAGTTCTGTTGGGCGTCATTCAAAGTCCTACTCGAATAATAAATCACGTGCTGTCTATATCGATGCGCTATCCTAGAACAGCACCAATTGCAAAATCAGATGCATCACACATGATTTCAAATGGCTGGGCCCAATTAGGAGCAGAAATGATAGGTGCAGAAATCAGTTCTTGCTTAAGCCTCCCCCAAGACTTGAAACATTCATCATTGAAGTCAAAGGGCATGTCCTTAGCGAGCAGGTTAGTTAAGGGCCTCGCAATTTTGCTAAAGTCCTTAATGAACCGTCGGTAGAACCCAGCATGCCCTAAAAAGGATCTAATATCCTTGATGCTTTTGGGTGGTGGGAGCTTAGCAATCACTTCTACCTTAGCCTTATCCACTTCTATGCCTCTCCTCGAAATCTCATGGCCCAAGACAATCCCCTGTCTCACCATAAAATGGCATTTTTCCCAGTTTAGAGTTAGGTTCTTCTCAATGCATCTTTGTAGCACTAACTCTAAGTGATGAAGACATTGATCAAATGAATCTCCGTAGATGGAGAAGTCATCCATGAAAATCTCAAGAAAACGTTCCACCATATCAGAGAACAAACTAAGCATGCACCGTTGGAACGTTGCAGGAGCATTGCACAATCCAAAAGGCATGCGCCTATAAGCAAAGGTTCCGAATGGGCAAGTGAACGTTGTCTTTTCCTGGTCTTCTGCAGCAATGGGGATTTGACTGTATCCCGAGTACCCATCCAGAAAGCAGTAGTACTCATGTCCAGCCAAACGCTCAAGCATTTGGTCGATGAAGGGTAGCGGGAAATGGTCTTTACGGGTAGCAGCATTCAACTTCCTGTAGTCGATACAAACACGAACCTTGGTAGGCAATCTTGTTTGTACCAACGCTTTTTCCTCAATTTCTACTACCGTAAAGCCAGCCTTCTTTGGGACCGCATGAACTGGGCTAACCCATTGGCTATCAGAAATGGGATAAATGATCTCATTATCTAATAGTTTCAGAATTTCAACCTTCACAGCCTCTTGCATGAGAGGGTTAAGCCTGCGTTGTGGGTCCCTCCTAGGGATTGCTTCATCAACTAAATGGATTCTATGTTGCACTATGACTGGACTTATTCCCTTGATATCCTTCATTGTCCATCCAATGGCTTCCCTATGTCTTTCCAGAATAGACATTAAGCTGTCCTCTTGTTGCTCAGTCAGGTGGGATGCTATGATGACTGGCAAGGTGTCCTTTCCGCCCAGGTAGGCGTACTTGAGATGTTCAGGCAGGGCTTTCAGCTCTAGGGAAGGTGTTGCTTCATTGGAGGGAATCTCTGGGCTTTCGATCCTAAGATGGGGTACACTGGGGCTTGATGCCCAATCCACTGCTGAATCCACGATCTGGTCTAGATTAAAATCCTCAGCCTCCAGATCAAATTCTGCTTTAGCTTCTATCTCCATGCATTCCTCATGTTCACTGGTCAGGTTTTCAATAGAATTGACCTCAAATGTCTGATCATTAACATCCCTAGGTTGTCTTCCAAGATTGAAGACATTGACTTCCTTCGTTATGTCTCCGAAAGTTAATCGCATGGACCCGTTCCTACAGTGATTATGGCATTGGCTGTAGCAAGGAATGGGCGCCCTAAGATGACGGGAGTTTGAGACCTAAGATTGGACACAGGTTGGGTCTCAAGCACAATGAAGTCAACGGGGTAAATGAAATCCCCGACCCGGATGAGGACATCTGTGATTTCCCCTTTGGGATCTTCACAGATCGGTCAGCTAGCTGAATGGTGACTCGAGTTGGGCTTAGCTCACCCAACCCAAGTTACTGGTATACAGAGAGAGGTAGCAAGTTGATACTTGCTCCCAGGTCAAGAAGCGCTCTACTGATTTCGGTCTGTCCTATGGTGCAGGAAATGGTGGGACATCCGGGATCCTTGTATTTCACCGGAATGGGACCAAACAGAATTTCGCTTATGTTAGTGGCCAAGAACACTTTCTTGGGCACACTGATCTTTCTCTTCTTAGTACACATATCCTTCAGAAATTTGGCATAAGCCAGGACTTGTTGGATAGCGTCTAAAAGTGGCACATTTAACTTAACCTGGTTGAACATCTCTAGCATTTTCTCCATGTGCATATTTTTATTATTGTTCCTAAGCCTATTGGGAAAGGGTGCTACAGGCTTGTGAACTTGTTCAGCAGCTTTGTCCTCGTCAGATGTCTGTGGAGTGGATTGGGAGGAACTAGCAGAGGTGGAGGCTTGAGTGGGATCAGGATGGACTGGACTCTTCCGCTCGTAGACCTAGTTGTCTACCTTCTTTCCAGATCTCAGTGTGTGAACAGCATTACACTGGTTAATTGATGGATCCTGGACTTCATATGCTTGGTTGGAGGTTTTTGGGTTAACTAATGGCTGACTAGGTAAAGTACCCTTAGGTCTTTCACTTAGGGAACTAGCTAACTGGCTCATCTGCAATTCCAACCTTGATATGGCCTGTGAATGACTATTCAGAGTTTGTCCCTGGTTCTGCATGAAAGCAGCCTGGGACTTAATGAAAGCCTCTATGCTCTCCTCTAATTTACTGATTTTCTTTTCCATTAGAGAGCCTTGGGAGGAGGAAGATGGGGCTTGACTGGGAAAAGGTGGTGGAGGAGCAGGATGGTGAAAGGTTTTGGAAAAATTAGGTCTGGGAGGATTGTTTGGGGCCCAGGAGAAATTTGGGTGATTCCTCCAGCCGGGATTGTAGGTCTGCGAGTAGGGGTTGTGAGGCGGCCGTGAGTAAGCCGCGTTCATGTGTTCCGGTGGCACTTGCTGGGCATGGAAAACAGGACACTCTTCAAAGATATGGTTCGGTGCCTGACAATATGAACAACCCGGATTGTGAATTGGTGGTGGGTTGATCTGGTTGACACTAGCAGGCTCTTTTGTTTCTAGAGCCTCTATCCTTCTCATCAGGGTAGCAATCTTAGCCTCGGTAGCTATGGATGATTCTAAGGATAGGAGCCCTCCTCTTGAAGCTATAGATTGTGAATTCTTAGGTTTTTCCGAGGCTGGCTCCCATTGCAGGGTTTTCTCCGCTAAGTCCTCAAATAAATCCCAACCCTGATTCTCCTCTTTCTGCAAGAACCCTCCCTGACACATCGTTTCTAACAGGGTCTTAGTCTGATAATCTAGACCATCGTAGAGAATCTGGCATTGACGCCATTTCTCCACGCCATGATGAGGGCACTGAGCGAGGAGATCTTTGAATCGCTCAAAGTATCTCCAAAATGGTTCGCTCGGGTCTTGCTTAAACTGCATGATGTTCTTCCTAATGAGGGCAGTCTTGTGAATGGGGTAGAATTTCTTCAAGAAGGCCTTGACGAAATCATCCTAGGTCGTGACTGAATCTGCTGCCAAGCTGTACAACCACTTCTTAGCTAGGTCCTTTAGAGAAAAAGGGATGAAACGTAACCTAACGGCATCGTCTCCTAGCTGGGGTATACACATCATGAGGCATACTTGTTCAAATTCCCTAACAAAGAAGTATGCGTCCTCTGATTCTAAACCATGAAATTTGGGAAGAGTGTTAATGAATTGTGGCTTTAACTCAAAATTATTACCGTTTGTTTCAGGAAGTTTTATGCAAGATGGAAGTGAAGTTCTGATCGGGTAAAATCTATCCTGAAGTGACGCCATCACCGGTTCTGGATGCAAGGGTAGAGAAGTGTTCTTGTTAATCTGGAAGTTGACGGATCTCTCACCCACTCTTGCATGCAGCACACCACAACCAACGTGAAGACAACAAACAATCGAAAAAGAACCTAAAACAAATAAAAGAAAGAAAAACAACCACAAGCCTTAGTCTAAGGTACCTGGACCTAGACGACTCCTAACTGGTCGATTTTTCGGGGAAGGTTGTTGCAGGAACTCGACTACATGCTAATCGGCCAGGAAAGGGCAAAGCTCGGGGGGAGGTATCCGGGCAGAGCCACGGGCCTAATTATGCCAAACCACGGAGCTTTCGAGGCTTTACCTCTCAATCCACTTTCCTTAGACACCGATTTTGCAGGAGTATAGTTCTTACAATTTCCAACCTCGGTTAATCTTTTAGTGAGTCCGAGATGTCCCTAGGGCCAACGTCTATTGATTTTTAGTTAAGGCTTGGGAAAATGTGAGTGTACTTGGAGATGATTTTTGGGCTAAGGAAGGGTGATGAGATCCCCACCTTATCTTACTTATTTGGATTTTGCCCTTAAAGTCAATTGTGCAAGTGTACAGTTTATTCACAACAAGGTAACACTCAAAGCGGTAAATCACTTCAAAATGTTGGTCCTATTCTATATGAATGCACACGTACCTTGTCTCTAGCACTCTTCAACAGAAATTGAAATGAATTGAAATAGACACGTGCCCTATATGCAAAGGTCTAATCCAATTTCAATTAAGCAACAAGTGAATTTCTGTTGAATTTATTACACATGCATATAGGTGAAGCATCCAAGGAAACTAAAAAATTAGAAAGCAAAAAAAAAAAAAATTTTTTAGCGGCGCTCGGCAACCCTGCAAACGAGTTTGTTAGTACTTCAATCGAAAAAACTCGCTTTTACACGAATTTTTCCGAGGGCAAATGAATCCTCGCGCAATGTCCTTGGCCACCTCTTTTGCTTCCCGTGATAGTAAGCTCCTTGGTTCTTCTCCTACACACAAAAATAAAGAACAATCTTTAGTAGTGAACAATAAAGCCGTTCCCTCCCCGGCAACGGTGCCAAAATTTGATTGGCAAAAAGCAAGTACTAAAATAAGAGAAGGAAGTGTAGGTTGATGTTACTGCTTTTGCGATTCTTCGGTAGTAGCGAAGTGGCTATATGGGTCATATCCACAAGGAGGGAGAGCGATGGAAGCTTGATGCGACTTTTATGTTCAAGACGAAAGAAAGTTCTTTTTTCCAAATAAAGAATTGAAAAGTGAAAGAAGTTGTTTTTAAGAATTGTTGGAAAATGTTTTGGTGGTTTGTAAAAGTGATTTCTTTCTTAGTTGTAAAAATGCATGGCTAACTTTCTACTAAGTGCTCCCACTAATTTCTAACCTTTGAAGATAGCCTCACGATGGATCATAGGCAAACACAACCCTTGTGCGTTGGAAATATTCACGTGAAAATCGAGTGAAAGTTCATCCTAAAACTTAGCCTTACACGGCAAAAACTCGAACATTTCCTTATCAAGATCCGATAGAAGGCGAGAATAAGGGAAGACTCGAGTGCACTATCGGTACCAGCAAAGTTAAAAAGAAAAGTCTCTAACTTACAATAACAAGTAAAGTATACAACTCATAAATCATCAAAACTCATTAAGTATGAAGTATAAGAAAGTAAATACTTGTAGGTAAATTAGAGTTAGAACCCTCGTCTTAAGATGCCATAGCTCTCATTTGCACAAGGCTTGTTTGGCACTATTGACACATGCGGGTTATCAAACAAGTGTTAGAAATTAGTGGGTTAGTAGTTAGTTAGCCATGCTAAATGAAAAAGTTAGTTAGCCATAAAAGTAAAAGAAACAACAAAGTAGAAGAAGTAGAAAGAGGGAGTTACACTACAAGAAAACAAAAGAAAAGAAAAGTTAAAGAGAGGAAGTTACACTACAACAAAGTAAAAGAGAAGAAGTGGAGAAGAAAGAAATTACCCTACAACAAGTAAAAGTAAATGCAAAGACAAGTAAATGAAAGAAGGAAGAGAAGTAGTACTTTTATTATCTTGTCACCCTTCAAATACAACACTTTACACACTCTCTCTCTTTCACTTTAATGGCTAAAACCTAAAACTAGAAGAACAACAACAACAACTATAAACTAAAAACAAGATTACAAAATTTGCTTAAACTCTGATCTGCTTCACTGAAGACCCCTGGGGGGGCTTTTATAAGCACCAGGGCAAAGGGGGCCACGTGCACAGCACGTGGCCCAAAACTGAAGCGCGCGCGCCAAGATGGCCGCGGAAACGCGGCTTTGGCCACGTTTCAGCGGCCAAGCCAGGGCGGCGCGCGCCCAGTTTGGGTAGCGCGTCGCCCAGACTGTCTTCTGACCACCTGTACTCCTGGATTTGCGATTTGACTCCCTATGCTGACAAAATCTTCACTCTAAGGTCAATAGCTACTTGGTAGGATCTTAATCACCAATTAAATGGTGATTTAGGTTTTCTTCTTCATTTGAACACCATGGACCTAGAATCAAGGAAGCAAGGTATTATTAGCAGAATTTATTATCAAATAAATGTGAGAATGTGATGAAAATTATGCAAAATTAGAGACTAATCACTGGTTTGCACCTGAACTGCAACGGCACTCAGAAAGCATCGTGATAAGCCGTTGGCAGCAACATGACGAAGTGATCTGATTAGCACTTCTTTTCTTTGTCAAATAATCTCTCAGATCCGTGGGAGGAGGACCAAAGAGATTAGCCTCGCAATATCGAGGGTGGGAGGCATCCTTACTTCGCACAGCTGGGACGCAGGGTTCGGAGACGCGGGGCGCCCGAACGCAGCTCTTGCGTCGCTGTTTCTGAGCATGAGCTTCTCGTCTCTGCTGAGAAGAGACGCGACTCTCGCGCTGCTGGTTGTTGCGTCGGGGCAGAGGCGGGGCCGCTGGACGCATGCCTAGATGAGCGTGCCTCTTGTGCTCGACGAGGCGCGCAAGTTTCGCCTTGGCGTCTGCGGAGTGGGGCTTCAGAGGGGCCAACTTGGTGGTCCTCACGTTTGCGTTGCCAAACGCGGATTTTGCGTGCCAGATGTGGTACAGCAGAGACGCCGGTTTGAACCTTGCGCCCTGCCTCAGTTGGACGAGCAGTTGTTCCAACTTGCAGTTGACGCACACGCCTCCTCTGTCGGTGCTCAGCGTTCCGGTTGCGTCGTGGGGGTTGAGAGAAACCAACGACGACCTGATGCTGAGGAAGAGGGTTGATCGGCTGGACGCCAGAGAATTTGACCACGCGGGTCTCCTGAGAGACGTTGGCGCGTGTGTCACGCCTGGCGTGATTGGCCATAACATCCCTCACATCAGCTGCCTCTGAGAGAGGCTCAGAATGGACTTCGGGGCAAGTCCCCGTAGAGACCCTGCGGTAGGTGCTGGCCTTTGGACTCTTGGAGTCGGAAGAGAGGAACTCTTCATACTTTGCCTGGTCGAATTCGATGACGAGCGATTCGACCGTCTTCCCCTTGTAGAGGACGTCACCTTGCGCCACAACTTGTTTGTCAGTAACGAAAGTAGTCCCCAGCGGAGTCGCCATCTCTTGTTTGGTACGGAGTAGAAGAATTCGATGTAAAGTTTCCTTGAATCAGTTGAAAGATTACAACGAACTAATGCTCCGATTATAAGGGAGGGAAGATGTTGAATCTTGAATCTCCCTTTGTTTAGTGCTGGGTTCTTTAAGTGGCGGTGGAAAGTGAATCTTATTTTTCGTTGACCGGGTGAACGTCGAAAACTTCTGGGGATCTTCTCTTCGGGTGGTGGACGGAGTAGCACAGCTCTGTCGACCAAGAGATTGTAGGCAAAGAATAACTTGTACGCAGCAAGTTATCTGAAGGGTTGGACTCTCTTTCCTCCTTTGTGGAAGCTCTAAAATCAAGCCCTTTTCTCTCAGAGTTCTTCTCTTAAAAATCCGACCCCTTCTCCATAGTAACGGGGCTATTTATAGAGGTTTCAGGGGCGTACGTGCCTCCTAAAAATAGTCCATAATGGGGGTTAACTTTCCCCGTTATGTGGGCCGTGATTGACCCTATAACCGGGACGGTTACAACTGAGACGCGGGTTTTGACCCTCGCGCCTTGGTGCTGCTGAGACGCGGGTTTCGACCCTCGCGCCTTGGTGCGACGGAGACGCGGGTTTCGACCCTCGCGTCTTGGTGTGGCAGTGTTGGCTGAGACTAGCTCTGCGTCTGGAGTTTGGGACTCTGCCTTTGATGACTTGTCTTTAATGATTTTTAGACAGCCTACACACGTAAGGCGTGTTGCATATGATCTTCCAGGTGTGAAAATTGAGCTTGTATAGAGAGGCAAAGCTTGTATGGGGGGGATAAAAACTGCCTCTGCGTGGTGAAGAGGACTAATATCTCGATGGAGCATATGTCTTCCAGGTGTGAATATGAGCTTACAGGGAGACTCTTTGTCTGAGAGTGAGATTGTTGGAATTTGTGCGAACAAATAGTCCCACATCGGCTTGACATATGAATGGTCTTGGGTATATAAGAATTTAGTCACTCTACTTAGAAGGCCAGTCTTTTGGGATGGTGCCCCAAGTCCTTACAGATCAATGGTAAACAAATACTTAACTATAGAGATCTGCCAAGCTACTTTTATAAATTATGAAGTGAGAAGGAAGGACAAGCGGTCTTCTTTCAATGATACATCAGCAGAGGCATTGACGGTAAGAGGCCAGGGGTTGCAATCGGAAAGGCAAAGGCGAGTGTGGGAGATCGAAGTCCAGACCAAGTTTTATAGATATGAAGAAGAACTAGTTTGCCTTCTGTAAATAATTAAGATACTGGAAGGTTGATATCTAAGAATCAAAGATCAGAATAAGGAATCAAAGACCAAAGCAAATCTCGCAAGGGTCAGTACCCAATCGGGTCGTACTTCACAGGCAGGTGGATCGGACTCTGACCCAACGGTATTTCTTTTTCTCAGTTACTACTCCTACTATTGGTTACACAGGTGATTCTTTGGCTAGGGGTAAAATCTTGTTGATAGAGTCTTTTAACTCTGTTGCAGTTTAGCCAGAGAGAGGTGCAATCAATGGTGTCAAATACGAGAGCGTGTCGGTGTCATATTGGAGTTGGATTGCACAAGTGTGAAACAAGTTGACTTATACTTTTATACGTCGACTCATAGAGTCGGCCGTAGATCATACAGAGAGTTGGGTTTTCTGACTAGTACAGATTAGTCGACTTACACTTTTATATGTCGACTAATGCGGGTGTCAGAGGTTGATTTTGACTCTAATTCTGAATTCATTTCTGATCTCCTTTCAGTATTTTGATTTTCTTTTCTCCATGAATTTTGGCTATATATAGAGGGGCATTATATCCTGTACTTGTAGGCTATCTAAAAATCTCTAAAAGGCAAGTCACCAAAAAGCAGAGTTCCAAGCTCCAGACGCAGGGCTAATCTCAGCCAGCACTGCAGCACCAAGATGCGAGGATCAAAATCTGCGTCTCAGTCAGCACTGCAGCGCCAAGACGCGAGGGTCAAAACCCGCATCTCAGCCAGCACTGCAGCACCAAGACGCGAGGATCAAAATCTGCGTCTCAGCCAGCACTGCAACGCCAAGACGCGAGGGTCGAAACTCGCGTCTCAGCCAGCACTGCAGCACCAAGACGCGAGGATCAAAATCTGCGTCTCAGCCATCACTGCAGCACCAAGGCGCGAGGGTAGAAACCCGCGTCTCAGCAGCACTACGGCACCAAGGCGCAAGGGTCGAAACCCGCGTCTTAGTTATAACTGCCCTTGTTATGGGGTCAATCACTGCCCACAAAACGGGAAAGTTAACCCCCATTATGGAGCATTTTTTAGGGGGCACGTTCACCTCTGAAACCTCTATAAATAGCCTCGTTGCTATGGAGAAAGGGTCGATCAATTAGATATTGACTTGAGAACTTTCACAGAGAAGGAAAGAGAGTCCAACTCTTCAAGTAACTTGCTGCGTACAGGTTAATTTCTGCCTACAATCTCTTTGAGATTTCTGATCGACAGAGCCATGTTACTCCGTCCACCATCCAAAAAGAAGATCCCCAAAAGTTCTTGACGTTCACCCGGTCAACAAAAAATACGATTCACTTTCCACCGCCACCTGAAGAACCCAGCATTAAACAAAGGGAAGATTCAAGACTAAATATCCTCCCTCCCTTGTAATCGGAGTATAAGTCCGCTGTAATTTTTTAATTGATTCAAGGAAATTTTACACGAATTTTTCTCCCACCAAGTAAGAGATGGCGACTCCGCTGGGGACTACTTTCTCTACTGATGAGCAAGTGGTGGCGCAAGGTGACGTCATTTACATGGGAAAAACGGTCGAATCACTTGTCGTGAAATTCGACCAAGTAAAGTATGAAGAGTTTCTTTCCTCCGGCTCCAAGAGCCCAAATGCCCGTGCCTACTGCAGGGTCTCTACGGGGAAATGCTCCGAAGCCCGCCCTGAGATTCCCTCAGACGCAGCTGCTGTGAAGGATGTCGTGGCTAATCGCGCCACGCATAACACCCGCGCTAACGTCTCTCAGGAGACCCGCGTGGTCAACCTCTTTGGTGTCCAGCCAATCCGCCCTCTTCTTCAGCACCAGGTCGTCGGGGCTTCCCCTAAACCTCCACAACGCAACCAGAACGCTGAACGACAGCAGAGAAGGCATGCGCACCAACTACAAGTTGGAACGACCGATTGTCCAACAGAGGTAGGACGCAAGGTTCAGACTAGCGTACCGCATCCGAGACGTGAAGTCCGCATTTGGCACCCCAAACGAGAGGTTCAGCAAGCAGGCTCTTCGGAAGCCCCACTCCCCAGACGCCAAGGCGAAGCTCGCGTACCTTGTCAAGTACAAGAGGCACGCACTTCTAGGCATGGGGCCCAGCAGCCCTGCAATTTTCAAGCGTCTCTACCCAGACGCAATTATCAGCAACGTGAGAGCTACGTCTCTCATCAGCAGAGACATCAAGCTCACGCTCAGAAGCCGCAACGCAAGAGCTGCGTTCATGCGCCACGCGTCTCTGAACCCTGCGTCCCAGCTGTACAAAGCAAGGATGCCTCCCGCCCTCGACATTGCGAGGCTAATCTATTTGATCCTCCTCCCACGGATCTAAGAGATTATTTGACAAGGAAGAGAAGTGCTAATCGAATCACTTCATCATGTTGCTGCGAACGGCTTATCACAATGCTCTCTGAGTACCGTTGCAGCTCAGATACAACCAGCATTCTCTAGTCAGACAGCTGACCCTGATTCCCGATCAGCTAAAAGAAGTCGTTCCCATAGAAGGAGGGTCTTCTCTGATACTGAGTATCCCGAGCTCACTGCAAATATGGCAAGCAGGAGTAGGGGAAAGCAACGGCGATCAGCTCCGATGATGAAGCTGACGCAGAATCGGAAGGAGTGTACCGACACACTCGCACCCGGACCGGGGCAATCCCCCCGATTGACTACAATGCTCTAGCCGGGGGCATTGAGGTGAATGACTCGCATCCGCTATTGCAGAGTCACAGACTTCAAACTCTTCTATAGAGAAAGAGGCCTTTATATACATGACCAGCACTCCTGAGGAGACCGCCAGGCGCTTGGAGCAGCAAGCCCAAGTCCAGAGGGAACAATTCGAGATGATTCGAGCTCTGCAAGAATCTATCAATCCCTCAAGCAGATGCTCGCACAGTTGCTTGAAGACAAGAGGAAGTCAACCGACAAAGCCTCCTCTAAAAAGTCTAAAGGCAAATGAAAGAAGGGAGAAAGCTCATCTTCTGTATATATAGAGGAGAAAGAGCAGCCTACTTCTGATTCATCTAAATCCTCATCGCAAGGAAAAGATGATCGAGATCAAGAAAAGGTTCATTCTAGAAGAATGAATCAATTGGAGTAACGTCTGGAGGCCCTTACCAATCGAAAAGGCTTGCAAGAAGCAGGGGTGGTCCGACCATATCCGACCGAGTGGGACCTTGTTCCATACCCTCCCAAGTTCAAGGTTAGTGGGACCTTGTTCCATACCCTCCCAAGTTCAAGGTTCCGACCGGTGGGAAAGGTTCACCGAACCAGCATATCTACTATTTTAAATCCCAAACAGGGAATGTGGTAGATAATGATGCCATCCTGGCACGTTTGTTCATCGGCACCCTAAAAGGGCTTACCTTCAAATGGTTCATGAAGCTCCCAGAAGGCTCCATTAATAATTGGGGCGATTTGGAGAAACTCTTTCTAACGCGCTTCTTTGAAGATGACTCGAAGGTCACCATGCCAACCCTTTTGGCCACCAAACAGCGAAAAGGAATCTTTTGTGGAAAGGTTTTAAAATGTGGCACTCCGATGTCCAAGTGGTATGACCCAGGTCACCCTGGTGGAAACATGCCGCCATAATCTACAAACCTCGCTCCTCGCCCAAATAGGAGTTGCCGAAAGCCGCACCTGGAAGCAGTTGACCCAACAAGGTGAACAGGCTGAGGAAATTGTCGCCCGAGTTAGGGCAGAAGAAAACAAACCCAGACCTGAGAGGTCAACAAGGCACGCGCCAGACACATCTTTCCAAACAAAAAGGAAGGATAACTTGGCGACAGAGACCAAGTCCCCGGTCAAACCTCAACTGGTTAAGGGAAGTGGCTCTTCAAGATAACCACGTGCCAGCAAGCAGTATTCCTTCAAGGATGAACATGTCGACTCGCTCTTTAAATTACTCAACAAGAGCAACAGACTGAAGCTTTCTGAAGTTAGGCGCCCTAAAGAAGTCAATAAAACGATAATCCCAACTACTGTTTGTATCACAGGATGTTGGGACACCCCACCAAGAGCTATTATGTCTTCAAGGACATCCTTCAGGCTCTGATTGATGCGGAGGTATTAAAACTCCGTCCAGAGCAGAAGATGTTGACGGCCAATATGACGTCATTTCTCCAATTGGAAGACAATCTCCAACACCCTCTGGAGTAGTCCCTGTCCCAAAAGGAGAGCTGAGAATGATCAACACAGACCCTCACCAGCAGCAAGAGAAAGGCCTGATATCTGTTCCCACACCTCGGGGAGAAGTCATGTGGGTTCACCCGACCTTGTGGATGGCCAGCAATGGACCATTGTGGCCAGCAGGAAGTCCAAAGGTAAAGCTAAAGCTTCATTCTGTAATGAGGTATGTGCCTCTTCTCGGGAAGCAGAGACTGATGTTCCCTCGTTGACTGATTCAGAAGAGGAAACAATAGCTCTAGCCACAGAACCTAACCAACTTGTGACAGAAACCCGTTCAGGCAGTCATATTTGAAAAAGTATGACAAAATGGCGATAACTTGTCCAAAACCCGCTGCAGAGCCAGCCAAGCCTTCCACAAAACAACCTGTTAAAGACAGAAAGAGTTTCGGTTCTCCAGTGTCCTCTCAAAAGACATCGCGGAAGGATCCGCAGTGCCTTATCGCTTCGATGTCCTGACTCAACTGGCCAATATCCCGGCCCAAATTACTCTTTATGAGCTCCTCAGGCTATCGAAGTCAACCAGAGAAGCTCTACAAGAGGCCCTCGCTAATACTGAGGTTTTCATGACTCAGGTGCCAATCGGACCAAAGGAGGAAGAGGTGAAGGATTGCCTCCATACCTTCCAAAATGCTCCCTGCATCACCTTCATAGCAGATGATATGCAGGTCAAAGGGAAACATGATCGACCCCTGTACTTCACAGGGTATATTGGTTCATCTGAAGTAAGTCTCATTTAGGTGGATCCCGGGTCCGCATTGAGCATTATGCCTCGCCGGGTCATATAGCATCTAGGGATTCCTACTCATCGTTTGAGCGCTACTCAGACAATCATTTATGGGTTCAATGCCAATGGAACCCGTCCAATGGGGAAGATCAAGCTCAAATGCCAGATTAGGGACCTAAGGTCAGAGGTGACATGCTACATCATCGATGTCGACATTTCCTACAATCTGCTGCTGGGACGACCATGGATTCATCGTAATTCTATCGTTCCCTCTACTCTACATCGACGGGAGTGGAAAGGTGCGAACGTTGAATGCCGAAAGGCATCCGTTCAAGGGACTTGAGAATTATTTCATAGATTCTCTCCTATATCAGGACTCTGTAGAAACAGATGAAATCCCGTAACCAGAGGAGCTCGACTCTGGTAATGAAGCCGACACCGAGCCGGAAAAAGAAGAGTGCATGTAGGAACTAGATCCACTTGTAACGGGCATTAATAAGCTCGATATTGATAATACCACCGATGATGTAGGCGGATGGTATATTAATGAAGAATTAGATTTGGTGTATTTCTCTGTATTTGCTTCTGATTCAGTGTCGTCAGATAATAGTACCGAGGTGGATGATGATCTCTGGTCGGCAATAGATGCTTTGACATCATTGCATGTACCAGTGAAATCGTCCTTCGAAACATACCGAGATGCTGGTAATGCACAAGAATCTATATTCATGGCTCTAACGAGATGGAAAGGCCAAAGACCAATTCTTTTCGGACGAGTTGAATCCGAACCAATGACTTGTGAAGAATCAGAAGGCGAGGAGGAATCCCCTCAGTTCGGTCATTATGAGGCAAATGCACTTAGAATGATGGGAAGTATGGGGTATGATCTAACAAACGGACGAGGGTTGAATTTCGACAAAGGAAGGAGAACGCTACTTCGATTTTTGTGCCGAAAGGGAAAACCCCTGATTATTATCATCGGACTCGCAGGGGGTTGGGCTATGTATCAACTCCGATCCCATCAGCCTCTGACTCTAGAGGTCATTGGGCCATGATTGCTCAACGGGCACGTCCTCGTGGGAATCAGATACTAGTGTCGGCAACATCTTCAGAGAACTTTCAGTGAACATGGTTTCAACAAGCCACCTGGAAGACAAAGGTGAAGAGGTAATCCAATCCGATACAGATCCTTAGATCCAACACTTAAACAATCTTTGGGATACTCGCTTTGAACAACGCGAGCCACCAACAGAAGATAAGGTTGTCCAGATCAATCTAGGAGATGAGGCTAATCCTAAGCCCATCTTCATAAGCGAAGGCCTATCACCTTCTGAGAAAAAGGATATAATATCTCTTATGTAAGAATATATAGACGTCTTCGCCTGGAATTATGAAGACATGCCTGGACTCGATCCTCGAGTGGCTATACATCGCCTCAACATTAATACGGACGTAAAGCCCGTCAAGCAACAACAGCGACAGTTCTGTCCAGAAATAATGGAGACAATTCAATCAGAAGTCAGAAAACTTATAGACTCTGGCTTCATTAGGAAAGAACAACATCCTGATTGAGTAGCCAATATCGTCCCCGTTACTAAAAAGAACAGAAAGATCCGGATCTGCATTGATTTTCGTGATCTAAACGAGGCCTGTCCTAAGGATGAATTCCCACTGCCAATCACAGATGTCATGATTGACAATACGTGTGGATTCGAGCGAATGTCCTTCATGGATGGATTTTCAGGATATAATCAAATCAAAATGTATCCTGATGACGAAAGACATACCTCTTTCAGAACACCACTGGGGGTATACAGCTACACTGTCATGCCCTTCGAACTGAAGAATGCAGGGGCGACATATCAAAGAGCCATGAATGCCATTTTCCACGAGCACATGCGCAAAACGGTGGAATGCTATGTTGACGACATCGCAGTAAAAAGCCGTGCTAAAGGTGATCATTTAACTGATTTAAAGGTTGTCTTTGACATCATGCGGGCCCATCAATTGAAGATATACCCCACCAAGTCCTTTCTGGGGGTGGCCAGTGGCAAATTCCTCAGATTTATCGTAACCTCCACGGGAATTCATTTAGATCCGAAAAAGGTTCGTGCTATCCAGGAGATGCAATCTCCGAGAAACCTCAAAGAGCTCAGGGGATTGCAAGGACGATTGGCGTACATCCGCATGTTTATCTCAAATCTCTCTGGAAGATGCTAACCCTTCATCAAGTTAATGAAGAAGGGTGTTTCGTTCATTTGGGATAACGCTTGACAACAAGCATTTGAGGAAATTAAATAATACCTCACACGACCACCAGTCCTTGCAGCTCCGGTATCCGGAAAACCTTTCCTGATATACGTCCGAGCGATGGATCATTCTTTAGGAGCTCTACTAGCTCAGAATGATAATCAAGGACGAGAGCAAGCAATCTACTATTTGAGTAGAACAATAATCGGAGCCGAACATCAGTACAACCCGATCGAGAAGGAATGTTTGGCATTGGTATTTACTATTCAGAAAATGCGACACTATTTGGTAGGCCAAACTATAAATGTCATATCAAAAGTCAACCCCTTGAGGTTACTCATGACAAAGCCTTCATCATTGAACGGCCAGTTGGCAAAATGGGTCATATTGCTATCCCAATATGAAATGCACTTTTTACCAAAAAAGCTATGAAGGGACAAGCTGTGGTGGATTTCCTGGCTGAGCATCCAGATCCAAGGGCAGTCAAACTTTACGAGGATCTCCCAGACGAGGTCGCTGAAGCCTGCCAGACTCAGACATCCTTTGAAAGGCAAGTGTGGCAACTTTTCTTTAACGGTGCATCGAGAACAAGCCCAAAAGGACGTATAGTGGCAGGAATAGGAGTAGTACTCGTCTCCCCACAGGACTATGTGATTCCTCGAGCTGTCTCCTTAACCGAGCCTTGTTCCAACAATGTAGCGGACTACAATGCCCTATTGATTGGGATACAACTCGCCGATGAGGTTGACGTTAAAAATCTCGAGGCATATGGAGACTATAAGCTCATAGTTAGCCAAGTTCGCGGGGAGTACGAAGTCAGACATGAAGATCTAGTACCCTATTACAGCGCAACTGTCTACATGGCCAAGAGGTTCACCAACTTTTATATTGACCATGTACCACGCAAGCAAAATGGGCATGCAGATGTACTAGCGTCCCTTGCTGCCTCCTTGGCCCTTCCAGTCGTAACAATGGAGAAAATATTTGTCCACAACCACGACCTGTATTGTCTGAGAATTGCTCCTGAGGACTACCCGGAGCCAACAGGAGATCGTTAAGACAAGAAAGTGCTTGAGTCGTCAGCTGGTCCAGAGCCTAGAGACTGGCGATTCCCTTATATTGATTATGTCTTGTATGGCATCCTGCCTGAGGACACCAAAGAAGCGGCTACCGTTCGAAGGAAAGCCACCAAATTCTACTATAATGCGATTACGCGAACATTGTATCGTCGATCGCATGACGGGATCTTGCTCCGCTGCCTTTCACCAAAAGAGGCACAGGAGATATTGAAAGAAGCCCATGACGGTATGTGTGGAGCCCATCAACCTGGCCCAAAACTTGCATATCGACTCCAAAGATTAGGATATTTCTGACCCAAGATGATTGCTGACGCTATCACTTATGCCAAAAGATGTCACGCCTGCTAAGTACATGGCGATTTCATCCATCAAGCCCCAGGGTACCTTCACTCTATGACTTCTACTTGGCCATTTGAGATGTGGGGGATGGATGTGGTTGGCCCTATCAGCCCACCATCATCAAAGGGACATCGGTTATTTTGTCCATAACTGATTATTTCTCCAAATAGGCTGAGGCCATTCCTTTGAAGGAGGTGAAGTCATCTGACGTGATCAGATTCGTTAAACATCATGTCATTTACCGTTTTGGGGTACCTCGGTGAATTGTTCATGACAATGGACCCCAGTTCATTAGTCAGGATTTCCAAAGGCTCTGCGCTAAGTTCAGAATCCAGAGTGTGTCCTCAACGGCATACTATCCCGCCGCTAATAGACTCGCAGAAGCTTTCAACAAAACTATCGGCAGACTTCTCAAGAAATTCGTCTCGAAAAGTCAGCGTGACTGGGACGACAAGCTAGGTGAATGCTTATGGGCCTATCGCATAACTGTTCGAACCCCAACTAAAGCTACGCCATTTTCTTTGGTATATGGGTGTGAAGCCATGCTTCCACTAGAAATCCAAATTTTATCTCTACGCGTCTCCTTGACAACAGAGATGACGAAGGAGGAGAAGCATCGACAGCGACTCCAAGAATTGAAGGCCTTGGATGACAAACGTCTGCAGGCCCAACAACAGATCGAGCTCTACCAAGCTCGGATTACCAGAGCCTTCAACAAGAAAGTTAAAGTGCGAACTTTCAAGAAAGGCGATCTTGTCTTAGCCGTCAGAAGACCTATGGTGATGACACATAAGACAAAAGGGAAATTCCAGTCCAAATGGGAAGGACCATTTGTAGTAGAGTCAGTCTACTCAAATGGATCATATCGCCTCATAACCTCAAATGGCGATACACTCATGATGCCGATCAATGGCAGGTTCCTGAAGAAGTACTATCCTTAATGGTACTCCACCGCCAATCAAGTTAAAAGTACAGCTCTAATTAAAACTCCAGATCCAAGAAAAGATTCTTTCCTTCATTATGTTACATCACGACAGATCAGTGGCAAGCTAATAGCGCATTGATAGCACCATGATGCATGATGTAAATATTGATAAGGAGGCAAAAGGCGAAACTTAGGTTCTAATGTTCCCATCTTCATTAACATCCGACGCCTCCGACGGCTAAGGACAGATGAAAATGTTGGCTTCTAAGCCCAACATAAGTCTTCGACAACTCATCATGCTGAGGGGAATAGCATGGCTAGCCCAACTTAAACGGCAGTTGGTAAAGGCATCTCAAATCCATTGATAGCTGAGAGTTTGCAAAAAATCCTAAGTGGATGTAGTTTCACCCTCTCCTCCAAAATCCCTTACCAATTCTCATACACAGAATGGTAAGTCTACAAAGTATCATTATTGCTATGTTAACACTATACCTCTTGTAATGAAATTTTCAATACTCCCTATCAAGTACAAACCTTACTTGTTAACCCTATATAGAGTAGCAAACCTTCAAATTTGTCAGGTTAAAACTATACCTCTGGCACTTCAAACTTTACTTGTCAATTCTCATCAATAGAATGGCAGGCCCTCAAATTGCTTGTATCGCAAACCAATTTTTTTCAAGTTAATACCATACCTCTGACAAATTACTGTTAAGTTTAACATTACACTTCTAACAGTAATCAAGTTGCTGCCAAGTTCAATATTATACCGCTAACAGTCATTCTGACTTCCATATCGAAGCTGAAATGAACGATGCTAAGTTTAATACTACACCTCTAGCGTCCAAGTCATTGCTAAGTTTAACAATATACTTAAGGCCATGACTTTCCCTCGGACTTCCTTGTCAAAGTCGAGATGACCAATGCCAAGTTCAAAATTACACCTCTAGCATTACCCTCGCTGACATCACACCTATGGCAGTGATACTCTCAGTTTTCTCAAATAAAACTGAAATGCTTTTGAGTCAAGTTAATATCACACCTCTGACTCACACTCTTGTCAAGCTAACATCACACTTCTAATAAGACTACATTCAACCCGTTAAGTTAATATCACACCTCTAATGGTAAAAACTTTCCTAGATCCCCCACGAATCTAGTTTCACTTGTTATTCTCATCAACAGAACAACAAGTCTACCTAAAAATATTGTTAGGTTAACATTACACCTTTAACAGTGTTTTCATTAGATCCCCAGCTGATCTTAATCAAGTAATCCCTAACCTCTGATAAAAGCTCATCTTTCCTGGGGGTACAAGTTTCGCCTGTCACTTTCCTTTATAGAGTGGCAGGTCCACAAAAATTATCTTATCCCTTGTCATGTTAATATCACCCTCTGACAGCATTGTTGAGTTCCTGAAATAGGATCTCTCTCTACAAAATTTGACTCGTTAAGATTATCATCATAGTTTTGAAAGTCAAAGATTCTTGCTTCTATGCATCTGATTTAAAGAAAAAAGGAGTTCAAGATAATAGAAAGAAAAAAAGTGTCACTTCTATTTATATCCAACATATGAAAGTGATACAAAACGCTCTCTTATACAATAAGATTGAGTGTTACAATAAAAAAGTACAAAGAAGTCCCTCTCTCTCAAAGGTTGCACTCACTCCTTGAAGCTTCTCACCATTCCAAGTACAAGATGTTCGAAAGGGCGCCAGAGATGGGTTGAGCACTGTGATGACGTTTGGAGGCTGATTACATCACCATGCATGGCATGAACATCGAAAGAGTCCATTGTTGACCAAGAACAATAGTGTTCCTTGAGGTCGAAAGGCAGCAGAACCTTCTGATCCACCTGACCAACCGAAGTGGACTATGATCCTTCATTGATGAACACCTCCACCACCATAAAGTCATCCAATAAGCATGGAGCTTTCATCGATGCCACTTCTGGGGCAAGTGAAGGGAGAATCCAAGACCATACCCACCACTATATCCACCGCCATACCCATTGTGACCACGCCACATCAGAAGCATACTGGTGCATCATGTCCAATAAGGTCTCGGCGGATGTCAGATCCTCGTCTCCCGAGAATAGGAGCCATACTTCTTCTCCAGTGGTCGACCATTGAACAGGTTCGCTGGCCGAAATATTCTCCCAGCGGCCCAGCGGATATGAAAAAGGATGATTAAGCCTACCTGCGAAAAGCAAAAATCAGAAGATTAGAAGCTCAGGATACTTCAACAGAAAAACTAAGTGACAGACGCAGCTATTACTGAAAGCTTCAGACGCAGGGATGACCCGCGCAACAAATCAAAATTCTGCTACGACAGAAACAGACGATCAAAGTTGTGATACACACAGATTCGAACACAGTCTAGTTTTACACCCGCGTTTAAAATATGAGACGCGAAGAGAATCAGACGCGAAAATTGCCATTTCCCTGTTTGATAAACAGGGGTTGCTACATTCAGTCTGAAACCTTCGTCTACAGCCTCAGACGCGAGCTCTGTATGAAAAGCTCGCGGTCCAAGTACAAAAGTCCATGATACTCGCGTCCAGAGGATTCTGAGTCAGAGTTTACACTCAATTAATGTGCACTTCATCTAAAGTCTCAATGGCGCAATTTCCAAATGATGGGTGCACCAGTCAGATTTCAGGAGAAGGTCAAGAAAATGAATCTCTTTAAGAGATAGCAAAACTGAAACCTAGTGGGCTGAAAATTTAATGGCAAACCAGGAAGTCATACCCACAGAATAACCCGTTGAGGGTTGAACTTTCTGCATCAAGGCGCGGACATAAAGGGTGTTTAAAGAGACGCTTTTTGATCTTGAAATCACTTGACAGTGATAATCTTCTGGAGAGATTAAAGCAAAGCGTGAAAGCTTTGGGTCGTCATCGTCCATAGGGGCAAATCCCATTAAAAGTCCTTACAGGAAGAAGATGGAATCCCTCAGAGCGCTCGCTCTCGAGGGAAAACAGTCTAAGTAACAGACTGTTAAAAGCAGGGGGTGAGGCCTATTTATAGGCAACCCATAAAGCCTGTAATTAATGGCTCACTAATCAGAACCGTCAGCCTTAATTCCCCCATGAATGTCAAAGCCCAATGAAGGGCTAACGCGTGGATTGTCTCTTCGGGAAGCAACAAAGACACAGGCCTCCAACTGCCAGTGCCAATTTGGCATTAAAAGGCGTTAATGTCTAAACCCAATGAAGGGCTGACGTTTGGACTACCGCTTCGGGAAACATCGGATCATGCGAGTCCCCAATCGTTAACCTCGACTTGACATTTAAAAATCTAACAAAATCTTTATGACAAGATGCATGTAACACCTGGGAAGTTGCACCAAACGCAGACCCGAGAGCCGCGTCCAGGAACTTGCGTCCCTTTATGAATTCGAAGACGGCGTCCTTTTTCATTCCAGTTAAGAGAACTGTGACCGCGTCTCTCGGAGCGGTTCAAAGCCGCGTCCCATAAGCAAAAGGGACCCATTCTGGGGTCACGCTTTGAAATCACATAAAATTTGAAAGCTGCGTCTACAATAGAGAAGGCCTATGTCATTCACAGGTATCCGGGAGCTACGTCTACATTGCAAGACGACACTTGTGTTCCTATTATAAACTCAATATAATTTGAGTTTGCACTAAGTCAAGGGTCTAGAGACCGTCTCTACTAAGACAGTATCGCATCCTCATATCTACGCGTCAGTTTTGAGAAGCATAAGACTGCATCCTCGCTGCATCCTGAATTCTGCGTCCAGATAGAATTAACGGCTGCGTCCAGGAAGCCGCGTCCTTCCATAACCAAAGCCGCGTCCTTCGCGTAAGCTTGAACCGCGTCTCAATTAGCAGGTCAGAATCGCGTTTCCCAGGACCGCGTCTCCACTATAAACCAGAGCCGCGTCCCGCCCAAGAACTCAGTTCAGCCTGAGTTTATTATTCATGGCCAGTCAAGAATTATAATCAAAGACTGCGGTTAGGGAATTGAAGTCATCTATAGTGAAACAATGAAGATGGAGCAAAATTTCGAAGACTTTTATTACTTGAGCCAAAAATGATAAAAGTAATACAAACGCTCTTTTCTTTACAAAAAAAAGGGAGGCTAATAATCTTGATTCGCCAAAGAACGGATTTATTCTCGGAGGCGATGCATCTCGTGCTGACGCGCTTTCTCAGCCTCCATGAGAGCTTGGACCCGCAACTCCTCCTCAGATAAGAATTTCTTCGCAGCTAGCTGCGCTCGTAGAGATTCCAACCTGGAGGAATGAGTGGAGAGGTTTTCTTCAGCCTGCGTCTTGGCAGCTTCCAGCTCTTCCAGCTTCTTCCTGGCAGTGGCAAGTTTTTGCTCATTGATTTTAATCAAGGCTTCTGCCTTGGCTATGGTGGCCCGAGCAGTGATAATAACCTGCTCTGCGCTCTGCATGATGATTTCAGATTCCCTTGAATCGCCAATCAGCCTTTGGTGGTCAGCCTGAAAATATTAGAGATGGCGGGTCTCTTCAGCTATTTGTTCCTCCATCTCCTTCCGCTCTTATTCTTGAGCAGCAAGAAGCCTAGTCAGGATCGCCCGAGCCTCGTGTACTGAGCCAGCATCTTCCAAGGACTTGAGCTCTTTCAAGTCTCTTCCCAACTGCTCCACCAGCATCAGGCATGCTCTAACCTGCGAAGGACCTCTAGTATGACCGATGTTCCCGATCAGATTTTCAAGATGTACTCGGGCAAACTCAAAAGAGCTGCCCCCAAAAAGGATGAGGTCAATGCATGATCGCATGGAAGCAAAGAACTGTTCCACCATTTGACGTGCCAATTCTTCCATGATATCATTGGCTGGAGAGAATTCTGCTGATGAACTCCCGGATCCCCTTTCCACTACAGGACGAGAGGCAAAAATCGGTTCGTCTTGCGCAGGAGGGATGTCAACGACAGGTTCATCAGAAGTTGAGATGGTCGCCGACACTTCTAGGGCAGTTGACGTCGTAGCAGCCTCCACGGCGACTGAAGTAGCAGTAAACCTGACCTCTTTGGGGCCCTCGGTCGAGGCTTGAATTGTATTGCCTTCTGGGTCGACACTGGCCGCAAGATACTCTACCTGAGCTCCCTCAGCGCTCTCTGCAAATCATCAAAACGTCAACCATGACAATAAAAAGGAGGATATTCAAAGCATCGATATTTTCTTACCAAGCTGAGGATTCGAAGACGGCGAATTCCTGGGCAGATCTTGTAGGGTTGAGGTCTCCCCAACTTTAATAATTGCCCTCTCTTGAAGCATTTCAGTAGCAGGATCCTCAACTCTCTCCTATTGGGCCAGCTCTTGTATCATTTCCTCGATGTGGGAGGAAGTTGCAGCCTCACTGTCCACCGCCAGCCCTGTAGCATAAAGTTAAAGGGAAAACGTCAGAACCTTTCCCTAGTTAAAAGAGAAACCGGGTCAAAAAGACAATGAAAGTACCTTCAGCAGAAGTAATTGTTGCTATTGGCGACACCGTCATCGGGTCACACCCTTGTATCTCTTCCTCCGTAATATGTGAGAATTTACTCGGATCTGGAGGAGCAATTTTATCGTCAAAATCGACTTCATCGCCCGAAGAATATTCATACTCTCTGGACGTGGAAGACGATAGTGCAACATAAGAGGCCTCGGCAATCGAGACCTTGCCACTGAGTACCCCAGTAGTAGAGCTGGGGTCGACTACCCGTGAGCTGGGCATTAATACACTAGGAGCCCAGGCTGTGGTGCCTCATCTCTCCTTGCTTGAGCTGAAGAATACCCTGGCTGAGTTGAGACCCCTGGAATCTCAACATCATCTCTTCCCACCAGGTCAACCTCGAGTTGCTCAGCCTCATCAGTTGCAGTAGGTTCATCAGCAAGCTCCCCTTCTTCTAAAATCATGGGGCCCCTGCTGCGCAATCTACGAGGACGAACAAGGGGGGTTTCGTCTTCCTCCTCTTCCTCCCTCTGCTCCTCAATACTGTAAGGGACGACCTCAGACATGGAAGCTTCAGCCGTCGAGTATCTCCTGGCCTTCTTCGGGGTGGGCTCAACTGTGAAAGTAGAGCCATGGGGACGTTTAGGCATCGTCCGTCGACGCCTTCTAGCAGGCTGCTCCTTAGGTGCTGCTGCTCTCGGCTCCACCCCTGTCTCCCCTCTGGCCTCTTTCTTAGCTGCCTGGTATTCATCGATGCCTCGCATGCGCTTGTTGGACGCCAATTTGTCTTCATAGGATGCATTAATGCCCTTGATACATGAGTAATTTATTAAATAATCAGGCATCTTGCTAGCCTGGAAGTACCAAGTGCAGAAATCGAGGTTTGTGTAGCAGTTAGGAGTCTTATCAGGCAAGCGAAAGATAGCCTTTGTCCCTCCAGCCACACTGTAATACCAAGCCCGAGCACCTTCAAATAGATTCCCACTGAAGGAGAGTTTGGTGTTGGGATTGCCGACATATAGTTGATCATAACCGAATTGTCGGGCAAAACGATTCGGCATATAGGGCTCAATTGTACATGAGTTCCCTTACCGAAAGAGCAGATACCCGGGCCGAATGTTGATAAGCCACCAGAAGACTCCCGATAGCAACCTCGTGAAGTCATCCGGACCTGCGAGGTCAGCAAATTTATCCCCATAAGATGCACCGGTAATCTCGGGGAAGCAGCGGTCGAGATTATAATTCGAAACGTTCAGAATATATTTCCGAATGTAGAACATATAGTAGTGGGACCAGCTCGAGCTCTTCATCCACTGCACAAAAGGGACAAACCCCTCAGATTGAGACACAGGCGTCATCAGTGAGGGGCAGTGCATAACGTACCAAGCCATCAGGTACGTGTAGGGAAGCTCGATCCGGGGGTTGGGAGTCTTTACTCTCAGCCTCCCCTCCGAGTCAACCTCCGGTCTACCTTCTGAGTCGACGATGGCTCCACTCTGCACAGGCTCTGAGCCAGGGCCGGTAATCCACTTTGGATTCCGGCCACCATTGCCGGAAGGAGAGCGATGGACCTACCATAGGCCAACAAGACTGCCGGGTACACCACATCAGCAACAATCACTTCATGCGGCAGTGTCGGCACTAAGTAGCGCTTCAGCCACAGCATGAGGAAGCCCGCCAGTAATGCCTGGTCAGAAATGGGGATCCGGCTTGATGATGGAAACTTTCAAAAATCGTATCAAGTTTGAAAGTGTCTTCATTCGACTCTGTGGTATAGGAACTCACAGAGGCATCAATCCTCTCGGCGATTTTCTTGTCGGAGCTGGGAGCTAGAATGGTCACTGAGTGATCTTTCCCAATTGTACCATTAAACAGGTAGCTCGCCCAAGACATCTGCTTAACTCCCCTAGTCCTCCAGGAGGTTATTTGACCGCAGATGTCGAAGTGACACAACACTTCCCAGTAAGTCATATATCTGAGGGCACTCTTTCCTCAAGATATGAAGCTCCTCAGAAGTTGGAACGTATTCTTCATAAGAGGCGTCTCCCATAACCAGCTCCGAAACTTCATATTGTTCATGCAGGGCGAGCCCCATTTCTCCGACCGGGGTGAAGAATGTCCCCGTCAAAGGGTTGTAGTGCTCTAGGATCCCATAAAAATTGTGGGAACTTTGCGGGATGCCATATTGCACGGCCCTGACCGCATGACGCAATCCCACTTGTTCCAACAGAGCTCCAAGTTCGGCGAGGACAAAACCCACCATCTTACCCCACCAGGACTTGTCGGAAGAATGAACCCACCCGAGCGGGTGGAAGTCAATTGAAAAATCACCCCTTACCTTCATGAATTGATTAATGAAGGTAGTGCTGAGCCGAGGGGTTTCCCCTACTGGGTATTCAGATATGAGTAATCCAGGAAATAAACCAAAAATTTCCTTCCTGTGTCCGCCAGAGTGTACAGTTTTGGTGCCTAGTATGCCAAGGGAGACACTGGGGACAGATCGGGTAAGCTCCCATTCCATTGCTCGGTGGACAGACATGTGTTAGAGATAGGATAAGGGATACATTCTCTCCATATTGGGAAGAAAGAATTTTCTATCCCCTATCTGGCGAAGTCACTTGTAATCGCTGTCATGCAAGATGCTACCATACTCGTCAATGTTGTCCCCAAAGAAGAAGACGGGTTTCTTTAACGGAGTACGTGAATCTGTCTCAAATCCTCCGTCAATCATAATTTCCCGGAAGGTCCTCATGTCGACCTTAGAGATCCTCTCCCTGCGCTCCTTTGACTTGTCAGTAGTCACAGGAGCAGTCTTCTATAATACGAAGGTTAGATTGCGGTCAGTACCACCTACGTACCAAGTGGCACTTTTTGGAGAGAGGATTGGAGGAGTATCTCACTGCAAAAGAAAATAATACTTGATCAGAAATTTAAAAGAAAATGATTAAGTGTTTACAACTCGAACGCAGAAATAAACCCAGATGCGGAGATCATCAAAATCTGCGTCCAGATCCAATGATCGCAAGGCTAGTATGGAGCCCGCGTTTTAAAAATTCAAGACTTATGAAAAATTTCTAAGTATTGGACTCAGACGCAAGGTTCATGAGGACCAGCATCTGATTTCACAAGACGCAAGAGTCATGAGAAATCTGCGTCTGAATTTTTCATACTAAATATTCTAAGTGTTGAATCCAAAATGCAAGGTTCATTGGGGCTCTGTGTTCAACAAGCAGACGCAGATTCGAGCAGATAAAAGAAGCAGAGGTCATCAAACCTGCGCTCTGTTGATCGACTCAAAAACTGCGCCTGACAATTAAACACGGGCATGAGCCCGCGTTGGCGGTTCACATTCAAAAGGGATTTAAGAGTTAAAAGAACTCTGTAAACCCCCTTTAATGGCGAAAACAAGGTCTGATGCTTTTTAATACCTGAAATAGGGGTTTCCTGCATGGAGGAACCGCCCATTTGAGTCTCAGGAATGATGGCCTTTGAAGACGAAGCAGTATGCTTAGCCTTTGGTGCTATTGTGATCGAGGATTCGATGTTCGATGAAAGAAACGAGGAGAACAAAGAAAGTTTCTTTCTCAAACCCTAACAGATGCAAACGAAGAAGAAGGAGAGTCTAATGATGACTCTTAAAGGATTGTTACCTTTTATAGGCACAGTGATTCGCAAAGATATGCGGCGCTTGGCTCGACGCCTAATCACCGCCTGACGCATGGACAGCGCATTAAATGCAGCGTGAAGTTCACACGCCAAAAAGAAGATGTCCCCTCAATTCTACAGGACACGTGGTAACATACTCATGGCACGGATTCACATCCAACAGTCGCGTCTTCATCTCTAAAGACGCGTCCCTTTTCAACACGACCAGAGTTGCGTCCGAAAAGACGCTTCTTCATTCCAGAAGACGCGTCCCTCCGATGATCGCATCTTTTCAACCCAGCCAAAGTCGCGTCTACCTCATGGAGTAACAATCGCGTTTTCATCTCAAAAGATGCACCCCTATGGAAGGCGCGTCTTTAAAGCGGTAGTACCCCTGCGTCCACAGAACTGGCGTTCAGTCCTTACTTCTGCAATTCAGTTCAACAGTACACTGGCACAAGCAGACGACTGTCCACCCCTGGTTCAAAGTACACCAAGGACAAACTCAAAGCATCGGGGAGGTTTAGACTGTGCATCTAGACACTCAACACGATCAATTTTGGCGGCTTTAAAAAGTTTCACAGTACACTCACGAAGGCCATACTCCAAATAAGATCAAGCTCGGAGCATTGTCAGTCCAATCATATGGGTGAATTCAGCTAAAGTCCAAAGTATTTCGAAATCTGTCCCAGCTAACTGCAGAATATCGAAAACTTGGGGGGTTCTGTAGGCTGTCTAAAGATCACTAAAAGACAAGTTGCTAAAAAGTAGAGTTCCAAGCTCTAGATACAGGGCTAATCTCAGCCAGCACTGCAGCACCAAGACGCAAGGATCAAAATCTGCGTCTCAGCCAGCACTGCAGCGCCAAGACGCGAGGGTCGAAACCCGCGTCTCAGCCAGCACTGCAGCACCAAGACGCGAGGATCAAAATCTGCATCTCAGCCAGCACTGCAGCGCCAAGACGCGAGGGTCGAAACCCGCGTTTCAGCCAGCACTGCAGCACCAAGACGCGAAGATCAAAATCTACGTCTCAGCAATCACTGCAGCACCAAGGCGCGAGGGTCGAGACCCGCGTCTCAGCAGCACTGCGGCACCAAGGCGCGAGGGTCGAAACCCGCGTCTCAGCAGCACTGCGGCACCAAGGCGCGAGGGTCAAAACCCGCGTCTCAGTTATAACTGCCTTTGTTATGGGGACAATCACTGCCCACATAACGGGGAAGTTAACCCCCATTATGGAGCGTTTTTTAGGGGGCACGTTCACCCCTGAAACCTCTATAAATAGCCCCGTTGCTATGGAGAAAGGGTCGGTCAATTAGATCTTGACTTGAGAACTTCCACAGAGAAGGAAAGAGAGCCCAACTCTTCAAGTAACTTGCTGCGTACAAGTTAATCTCTGCCTACAATCTCTTTGAGATTTCTGGTTGACAGAGCTGTATTACTCCGTCCACCATACAAAGAGAAGATCCCCAAAAGTTCTTGACGTTCACCCGGTCAACGGAAAACAAGATTCACTTTCCATCGCCACCTGAAGAACCCAGCATTAAACAAAGGGAAGATTCAAGACTCAATATCCTCCCTCCCTTGTAATTGGAGTATAAGTCCGTTGTAATTTTTCAATTGATTTAAGGAAATATTATGCGAATTTTTCTCCCACCAGTACTTGATTGATTTAATAGAATCTCTCTCCCCTTTTGTCTCAAGGACACAGATATAGGCAAATTGTCGAAACTCTTTAAATTTGTGTTCTCGCTTTCTCTTCTCTTTATTCGTTTTATTCCTGCAATTGACAATTATTCTTTGATGTGTTGCTATCTTCTGTTGCATTGAATTCCCAATGACTGGAAGTAACCTTTTTTCATTTAGTTAAGATGAATGGTTATATAATCATCTACATTTGATCAAATCATAATTGTATCTATTGTTTTTATGCTCGATCTGTATCTGTGTCCCAGTTTGACAAATATATATAAGAGTATTTCTTATCGAATCATATTTATATCTGTATCCACATTTGTGATTGCCAAACAAATACGAATATAATAAGGTCACATCTATCCTGTTTACACTCATTCATTTGTAAACTGAAAGTGAACATGTAGGGAGAGAATCTAAAAATAGATGGTAGATTTTTTTTTTTTTAACATATCAGAGATAGCAGCAAAAGAAGAAAGGAGCATCAAAAGTAGCTGTCGACAAGCGAGAGAGGCGATCGACAACAGATACATGGACACGTCATACAGAGACTTCTATATTGTCAGTCTGTCGACATCAGTTTAATGGTTGTCGACAGCTATTGATCAGTCTGTCGACATGCATAGCTCAGATTGTCGACAGGTGCCCAACTCAAGAGTTGGGTTAGCTCAATCTGTCGACAGGCCCATGGAGTTGTTGTCAGCTGCGGGGTTCTGACAGTTTTTAAATTGAATTCTGATTTCATTTCTAATCCGATTTCAGAGTTTTTTTTTTTTCTTGGTGGGCTCTTTGTCTTCATTGAGGGGGTATTGTCCCCATTGATTATAGCGCAGAACAAGATGTCATGTCCAATTCGTAGCCTTCATTTTTCGGCTCTTAAAACTCATATACATACGTAAACAACACGGGAACGTGATGCAAGAATCACACAGAAACGTTGAGACTTGAGAGAGTACCAAACTCACCCGATCGGTGAGAAGAATTATCAGAACCCATCATTTGGAATGGACCAGCGGGCTGCTCCCCAGTGGCCCCGAATTCGGTTGAGTAAAACCCGAAAGTATTTTTTGCGCGAAGTCGTTGTGGAGACGTGAAGGCGCTGCGCACGCTGCATCCGATTTTGATTGAGAGGGACAAAAGCCCGCCGCACAGAAAGAGCCGGGGGCAGGTTGCTAGCAGTTACGATTGCTTGTTGGATTGATTTGCGTGGAAACGGGAGAAAATGGGGTGGGTGGGTGGGTGGGTGGCGTGGGGGGGGGGGGGGGGGGGTGGTGGTCAGTAGGAGTGATGAGAGAGAGTGAGCTGATGATTCATTTGGATGTTAAAAGATGAAAATTTTGACTGAATGAGTGTTTGGTTTCGGGTCTCAGAGGATAAGAACGAAGTTTTGGAAGATCGATAACATCGTTTGGAGATTGACTGGTGAGCCGAAAGGGGGATTTTTGATGGTTTGGTCCCTCGATTCTTTCCATTTGGCGTGGACGGTTGACCGAAAGGTACCGGAAAGTCTCAATCGAGCTGCTCGGAATCTGAATCGCACCTCTTAAAGAAAGTAATAAAATACACTTTCCACAAAGTCTTTGTCGTGAGTTGGGGGCGTTAAAGTCGGCAGCATGAATAATATCTTCACAAATTGCACATTCTCATTGTGACTGTGACGACTGAGCTAGCATCCGCGCAGTTCACCACGTGGGGCTGTTTGGTTTTAAGGAAGTGGACGGAAGTGAGGAAGTCGGGAGTGTCATTTCTGACTTCCGTTGTCTATCCGCACATCGGAAAATGAAAAAAAAAAAAAAAAAAACCTCTTTTCCTTTTTTTTTTCTTTTTTACACAATCATTTCCTCATTTTTAAAATATTACGGTTAATTCTGTAATAATGTGACTCTCATTTGTATTGGTTGTAGCTCAGTGAATTTTGTGTTCATGTAAAACTTACTTGCACTTTAATTACAGTTCAAATTTTTTTATAACTAATTTTTATTTTAATATTATTTTATGGTTAACTTTGTGACCAATCATTTCACTTCCACTTCCACAATACTAATCAAACACCGAAAAACACAATATAATTTTCCATTTTCACTTCCTAACTACCAACCAAACACCGGAAAAGATACACACAAATTCTCATTTTTCAAAAGAAAAAAAAACATACTTCTCACTTTCTCACTTTCGCCCACTTCCTTGAATCCAAACAGCCCTGGTGAAACACAGAAAGTTACGACTGCAGAGAGATTTTCGATTGACTTTTGGGTTATTGTCAACTCTCCCTAACGCAATCCCCTCCTGCTTAGATATTTTTCAAGTATTTCAGTTTCATTTAGAAGAAAAATGAAAATATTAAGCACCAAATTAGAGATATTTCAGTTTCACCGAGAAGAAAAACAAAATTTCCTGAAAGCAGCACAAAATAGAAAATTTCCTAGTTTGCCTCAGATAAAAAAAATATATGTATAAATTTCTGGTAAGTTTTGTGCTTGGATTTCTTTTTCTGTGCTTTCCCTTTGATTTTATAGCAATGCACTATAAAAGTTTGGTCTGAAATCCTAGTCTTGGATCGGTGCATTGCGTACATGTAAAAGGAATAGAGCCTGTGACTCAGTGACAGCCTCATAATTTTGGAAAATTTGTCTTTTGAGTTCTCGGGAAAAGATATCCATGTAAAAAAATCCTTGGAGCTTTAAACATAAACATAGCCATCTAAGTTCCTTGATCAAATTTTAAAATGAAAAAATCTTTTTCCTAAAACGGATATTGCCACCCCAAAAGTGATGAAGTCCCCGGCGCCGCCCCGCGATTAGGACACCGATCATTTTGACAAAAATACCCCTCAAAATTTCAAAAATTTCAGGAAAAAACTTCTTCTTCCTCCCTACCCCCTTCCTCCAGCGAACACCCTCCCCCTACCCTCCACCCCTGGCGAACCTCCCTCAACCCCCTCTCCCTCCAACGAACCCCCACTCCATCCTCTGGCAAACCCCATCCCCTCCCTCTGGTGAACCCCCCTCGCTCGCATCCTGCCGCTCCCTCCAGTAGGCCGGATCTCTTCGGCTTGATCCGCACGAACAGATCTCATCTGTTCTATCAGAGTCCAACCGAACAGCTACTGGGAGGAAGGGGAAGGGAAGGGAAGGGAAGGGGGAGGGGTAAGGTGGGAGGGGAGGATGGTGGGGGGAGGGGGTAGGTGGGAGGGGAGGATGGTGGGGGGCGGGGGAGGGGGAGATCGGGGGGAAGGAGGAGGGGGAAGCGAGTAGGCGGGGAGGGGGAGGTTAGGGCTCACCGTGAAAGATGACAGAGGAGTAGGAGGAAGGAAGAAGGAAGAAGGAAGAAGAAGGGCATTTGGACTTTTCACCTAGAATAAAATTGTCAAAAAAAATGATGGCACAATTGTAATTATTTGTGGGGCGCCTTCCTCATTTTTAGGGGTGGCAATATCCGCTCCCCCCTTGTACCTACCCAAAAGTCCATTATATTTTTTAAATACCCATATTGTCCTTGATTAGATGCCTTATCCGAGTTGATTTGAGCGACCAGCGATGCTCGTCACGTGCTAAGCGCGTGGGCCAGCTTAGAGGTTTTATTTTTATCCACTCTTTTCTAATTTCAGTCCAACTCAAGGTGGATAATTTTTTTTGCATTGATAATTTTTCAGAGATAATTTTTTTTTTTACATGGATGCTATATTTCTATCCATCCTCAATGGATGATAAATGCGCATTAAATTTTTTCCTTAGGGATTTGCTATTAGCAATTTATTCATAATTAGAAAATTATTTATAATATATAAATATTTATTTATTTATTTTAACTTATAAATTATGTAAACCTCTAATATTATGTTTACATTCTCCAAACTTCTGTCCACATTCTTAAAACATTTGTCCACGTTCTTAAATATTCTGTCTACCTTGCAAATATTTTATCCACTTTCTCTAATGTTTTGTACACTTATTCTAATATTTTGTCACTTACTCTGAAAAAAATATTTTTTAATATTCTGTTCACTCTGTTCACCTTCTTAAATATTTTGTCCACCTTTTCAAATATTCTGTCCATTTTATCTATTTTTTTGTCCATTTATTCAAATTTTGTCTATCGACTCTAGAAATTTATAAAATTAGACAGAAGAAATTGACGAAGGTGGACAAAAAGGACGAAAGATAGACATAAATATAAAAAAGTTAGGCAGAAGTTAAGTGAGGTCGACACAAAGAAAGAAAAATTAAGCGTTTTTTATATTTTATAATAATTTTTCCATTTTAATTTTATCTTTCTGAGCGTCAAAATCTCTCAATGACCAAATATGTTCTTGTTTAGTGTTTATTTGCTCAAGTAAGACAGATCATGATAAAGTTGGACAGATATTTATAAAAGAAGACAAAAATTAATAAAAGTAGATAAAAATAGAGAAAATTTGACAGAAATTTATAGAAGTAGACATAAATTAACGAAGTTTGACAGAAAGGAAGAAAGATGGACAGAAATATATAAAAAGTAGACAAAAATTGAATGAAATAGACAGAAAAGGAGAAAATCTGGGCGTGATCTTCGGCCCCTGCCACCCCTAGGACCGCTGAAGGTAGTCTCCATTCTCAGTAGTTTGTTGAGAAAATGGATAAACCTATTCACAAGGTAGTCAAAATGCTAGTGTAAGTGGACACAATATTTTGAAAACATAGGCAAAATATTAAAGAAGTCATATTAAAGAAAGTGGATATAATTTTGAAGATATAACGTTAAAGGAAGTGGACATAATATTAAAGAAAATTAGAATAGATGAACATAATGTTAAATAAAGTGGACGGAACATATGACAGGGTGAACGAAAATTTAGAGAACGTAGACAAAATATTAGAGGTGTACATAATTTATAAGTTAAAAATAAATAAATAAATATTTATATGTTATCAATAATTTTCTAATTATGAATAGATTTCTAACAACAAATCTCTGAGGAAAAAATTCAATGCTCATTTAGCATCATTGAGGGTGGATAGAAAAAAAATATTAGAGAAGGGTGGACAGAAATATAGCATCTATGCAAAAAAATTATCTCTGCAAAGCAAAAAATTTATTCACCTTGTGGTGAACAGAAATTTAAAAAGAGTGGACATAAAAAAACCTCTAAGCTGGCCCAACGACATTAAATGCCTGTCATGCAGGTCATTCAAATCAACTTAGATAAGACATCTAATTAAGAAAAATATGGGTATTAAAAAAAAATTAGTGGGGACTAGGGTTTTTCACTTTAAAACTTGATCAAGGAGCTTAGTTGGCTAAGTTTGAAACTCCAGAGTTTTTTGACATGGACATCTTTTCACATGGACTCAAAGATAATTTTTCCTAGTTATTTTTGAGAAATCTTTACTATTATAACATAATCTTTTTAATTGGAATTCTTTCTTGATCGTGAATTACATTCGTGTTACATCCCAATTAAATTTATTCATCCATTTAACAAATCTCGAAATCTAGCCATACATCACTATTATCATCTCAAATAAAAAATTTAAAATAAAAATAACATTTGTTAAGCAGAAAAATCAATATATATCCCCCTTTTTCTCAGTGTCTTTAATCTCTCTCTCTCATCCATATGTCAAAAGAAAGTGAAATAAAAAAAATGTTACGATACCCAAAAATCTAACCATCACATTTACCTCACTACCTAAAAAAGAGTTTGAAAAAAAAAAAAACATCATTTATTAGAGATCCCTATATTGAAAAAAAAATTGAATTAAGAGGAAAAAAAAATATTTATTGCCGCTAAAAATATGATACTTTTTAAAAAAAATGAAAAGTAATTAGAATTCTCTAAAATTAGGAAAAAAAAAAAAGTTATAGAGAGACGTGTAGAAAAAATAATAAATTTTATTTTACATCAATTTATTTTTATTGCATGTGCCTGACACTGCCCAAAATTTAGTAATGATTAATCTCCACTTTGGAAGTCTATATTTCAAAAAAACCCTATATTATTTGATTTTCAAAATCTCAGGAACTAGAAGGCAATTATAAATCTTCAAATTGGCAAAAGTTCTAGCTTATTTCTATGGGGAACTTGGACTAATTACAAGATATTGCCATCGAATAATCAACTAAACGTCCACAAATTCTCAGCAAAACAGAGAATGAACAAGACTTGTACTGAAATACAAATACCATGAAAAGAAAATAACAAAATCTTTTCCTTATAATATCGTGGACAGCAAAGTATGCAAATACATGCCTAAATCCGTATGCTGGATTACAATGAGACCACATATTTGTCTCCTTTATTCCAAAGGGGAAAAGGCTTCAAAACATTGTATACCCAAGGCTGTCCACTTCTTGCTTTATTCAGCTCTAAACTCAGCCACAGATTGCAAAGTACGAAAACTACAGCCGAGACTGCGACGTCCATTGATTTACTGGGGCACTCTGCATCAATTTCAGATGTGAACAGGTGACACGATGCAAGAATACGAAACATATCTAAATGACAACAGTGGAGGTAAACAAAGAAGCCGAGTTCTTACCAGGGGAACTCCTTTAGCCGCCCTCTCTGCGAGATAGGCTGAAGGCTTGAAGAAATTGCCGTGGGTCTTTGACCACGAATCCAATCTCGAGTGTATGTAGCTTGCTCCGAGAGTGTCGGCCCAGAACATAAGGCCGCCCCTGGTTCAACAAGACAGCAGACCACGATTCAGTGGTGCTTATCAACAAGATTTAGACGAGGCGGCCAAAGAGATTCTTCAAATCTACGTGAGGACAAGAAAGTGACCTGTAAGACGGGAACCCCATGCCCATTATGGAGGCGATGTCGAGATCTGATGCCTTGACAGCGATTCCCTCGTCTAAGACACGGCAGGCCTCATTCACAACCGGAAGGAATATCATCTCTACTATGTCCTCCTCTGTTAACTTCATGAGCTGCATAAGATATTGACATATGCAAGGGGTTTTGGCACCACAAATATGAAAACACAACCTACCCTAGGAAACCTTCCAAATGATCCATTGAGTGATGCTAACCAATGCCCACCAACACAACAGACAAAGTTAAACTACACAAACACAATTGCTCTAACCCACCTGTTACTCTCGCAGAGATCTCATCAAGTATTTTAATATACATCACTAGCTAAAATAGTAAGTACCTTGGGATCAATGGTAACACCACTTATGCTCCTAGACTTCTCAAGATACTTCTTTATTTCAGGGTCTGTACTAGTTTTCCTCTTATCATCATAGATGTAGAAGCCCCTGCGAGTCGCTTCACCTGTAAAAAGTGCACAAGAAAAGAAGTAGCAATCCATGGACTGAAACACACATGCGTGCACACAGACACAAAACCAAAACCAAAAAAGATGAATGGAAAACACAGGAGCTGTGTCAAAAATGAACACTGGAACCCCCCCACCCCAAAACACACACACACACACACACACACACACACACAAAATCTATTATGTTGCCCCTCCATGAAGTTCCATTCATGTTCCACCCCTACTTTTTGTACTTCTCACTTCCTTTTTTCAAATGACAAAATTTTGCAGATTGAATAAACCGACTCTGCACATTTTTACCCTTAGGGCATCGCTACAGTTATGTTACTATTGTCAATTTCAATATACTCCTATTGATTTCATGACACTGTTTTAAATTCTTGAAACTGATAGAACTATCACAATACCAAAATTCCTGCAGTTCTCTTTTTCCTTTTCGGAAGCGAATTAAATCCTCGTCCCATTCTTTATATATTAGAATCAACATTACATGTTCTTCTAACTTGCATTTTGCTATTCAGTCGGGCATAGTCCTTTGGATAAAAGTATCCAGAACTAGCACATCAATCTTAAGATTCTGTAAAAATACCAAATGTAACATGTAAAGATAAATGAGGGAAAACATCGAAAAGATTGAGGGGTACAAACACAATCCAAAGGTAGGATAGATACAAGAAAATATCACATATAACTGCAAACTAATTTGTGCATACCTGCCCGCTTATCCTCAAGCATGATTGAAATTAACATCGACTTGTAGCATCTCTCAGGAAAGCTTTGAAGGAATAGGGACCCAGTAGCAATGGCAACCCCAAAACCAACCAGATCAGCCAGTCTGTACAATGACAGAATAGGCAAAAAGTCAAATATCCTTTCAGACACAGATCTTGACACCAATTGATATGCCTTCAGATAAATTTTTAGACTGAAAATTAAGACTGAAGTTCATGCTTTTTGAGTCAAACTCATTAGTATTTCGAATCAGAACTCATTATTACCTGAAAGGGCCCATTGGCATTCCAAACTTGGTGATTGCGCGGTCTATCTGATATACATCCAAGCCCCGATCAACAAGGAGGAGTGCTGACTGAGTGTAAGGAAATAACATACGGCTAACAGCAAACCCTGTACAGTTTCCGACCACAATGGGGATTTTGCGTATCTTCTTTCCAACGTCTAGCAGGTCCACAACAACCTGGGGTGATGTCTTCTGAGCATGAACTATTTCCAAAAGCGGCATTATATGGGCCGGACTGGGGCATAAAGCATGCACCACTCCAAGATTTAGTCTGAGATAAGGGAGAAAGATAGGGAAAAGAAAAAAGGAGGGGGGTAAGCAATCCGATTTTAAGGCATATCACCTGAAGAAGTGTGCTCCAACAATTCGATCTTGTGACTTTGTCTTTTCTCCAATTAAATTTAAATCTATTGTCGAGGTGTTACTGGAAAGAATGCAATGGGAAGGGCAATATTTTTCTAGATCAGCAAATATTTGCTGCTTTAACGATACATTCTCAATTACCGCCTGCCATGAGACGCAACAATGACGTTAGAAAAGGAAGTAAGATCAGTAACCGTAAAAGTATGAAGCTGATGGGAAGATCACATAAAAAACTTGCCTCGATCACCAGATCTACATCTTTGAAGCACTCGTAGTCAAGAACGCCTGTAAGACGAGCAAGGGTCTTCTGATATTTCTCTTGAGTCATCACTCCTTTCTTAACCCGACTTTGTAAATTGGCTGAAAGAATGCATGCCAATGAGTTTACATATGTAAAAGAGGAGAGAACCATAAGGATCCACTATGAAGTCATTCTGACCTTTGACTCTACCAATCCCTGCTTGCAGGAACTTGTCATTGACTTCTTTAAGGATCACCCGGTAATTGCTCAGGATTAGTGCGGTTGCAATTCCAGAACCCATTAGACCACCTCCAAGAATTGCAACTGAATTTATTTTTCTAGGCATTAAACCTAGATCCGTAATTCCAGGAACCTATCACAAGTTGGCAAGTTGAAATGGTTATATGAGTGTAAATACAGGACATGCGTAAAGCGTAAGGTATAGTGAATATTACTAAACAGGATCAATGAAGCCCTCTTAGGCACACGTTGATTTTTTTTTTTTAAATCACAAGTAAAATCAATGCAAAAGATTCTTTAATAAACACAACTTAGTTTCTAAGCTTCATAAGAATATGATTATATTAAAAGACATCATTGTTGGCTCAAAGGCCCATCACTCTAGTTTTGGTGCTGACTAACTCATGTAATTATAGTACTAATGATCTTGTGATATTTTAATTTCAGGTTTAATAAAGATCATAGTTTTAGTATTTAGCTTCAACAATAGACTCAAAGTCAAATTTTGAAGCTAACTAATGTTGATTCAAGAGCTCAAGTACAAAGATCACCTCCAGCAATCAAGAAGTCAAGCTCAAAAAAATCACATTTAGTTCGTCAATATGAAAAAAAAGATCAAGAAGAAAACTTAAGTTCATATGTTTGTAAATTTAGATTCTTATAGAGTTTATATTAGAATTGATTGCTCAAGTTTACACACACATACACCAAGATTTGATATTGGTTTTCAAGATCAAAAGTTTTAAGTTTGTGGTTTAAACAAAATAAGTTTGAATTTTATTTAACTTGTTTTGTATTTAGATTTTATAAAATTAAATTTCTATGATGTCAAAATGAGATTGAAAACACAAAAAGAAGGTCAAATATTTGTAATATGTGATGATTTTTTATCACATATTTGTGCCAAATAATAGCTATAAGAACTTATTTTGTAGAATTTATAAGAATTTATTTGAATTTTAAAAGAATTTTTAAAATATAAAGAAAAATGGTTTTTGGGCTAAAGCGCCCTTCAGAGATAGAGCTCTGTCGGTCAACCGCTTGTGTATATACGTGCACAGAGCTCTGGGCTCGATCGACCGCTGGTTCCACCTCATTTAAGCAAGCCTAAGTCGGTAAATCGCACGGTTGACCGCCAGTGCAAACTGAGCACTGAGCTCAGTTGGCCTGTTTTGGCTGATCGACCGCCCGATCGACCGAACGCAACGGCTCTTTTTCGAGCCATTGCCAGTCGACTACCCGATCGACCGTCAAAGTAGCAGAACGGTCAAATTGCCTTTAACGTCTATTTTTTTGTTTCAAATCTGTTTTGTTTTATTCCAAACGACTATTTTTTACTTTTTATGGATTTAATCATGTTAAATGACTGGGATTAATCTCTAATAATTATATCCCCTCTCCTACAAATAGGACCCCTTGTAGAGAGTTTCACAAGAAGTTTTAACAAATTTTTAAAAGAAGTTCTGAAGTTTTGGAAAGTTTTAAAAAACCAAGAAAGCAACTTTTTGAAAGAGAAGTTTATTATGCTACCAATTTTCATATATTCAAGAGAGTTTTCTTAATAGTTTTTCATGAGCCATTAAATTTCAAATCCCTAGTTTTCTCATAGAAGCTTGAGCCAATTTTTTCTATATCTATTCTATTGGAATTTTTCTGGTGAGAGTTTTGTTTGTGGTCAAGAGTCTTGATCACTAATTATTCTTCATTGAGTGGTTAGAGGTTGCGGCCTCGAAGCGAGCTTGTGGGTTCGTGTATTAGGTTCTTGTGGGAACAAGTGAGGGACTTGCGGGTCCGAGAATTCTTGAGGGAACTTATAATGTTAGGTGATCTTGCGGGATCGTGCATAGTAAAAATCCTTCAATGCGGTGAAGGCGAGGACGTATAGCAAGTTGTTCGAATCTCGAAATAAATCTCTCGTGTTTGTAATTGCTCTTCTCCCTCTTAACTCAACTATACTCACTCTTATTTATATCTTGCATGTACTTACTTGCTTATTATTATATATTTGCTATTATTTTATCGGCTTGTACTTGTTTAAATCAAGAAAGCAATTAAGTATCCCAACTCTTATTTAAAAGGAATTGTGAGGAGAAGTCTCTTCACCAGGTATCCGGCTTCACTTCTTGGTTGTCATTTGTGTGTTAATTTTTATTAATTAAAGTTTTTAATTTTCGTATTTGATTAGCACATCACATATTCAACAACCCCCCCCCCCCCCTCCCCTCCTCCTAGGTGATTCTAATCATATGAGCCGGAGACAGTCTCAAGGATAATGATAACAACAAAAATCCGGAATACTGGAGATAAAGGAACAACTTACAGACTTTCAATGAAATATTCCAGGAAAAGTTATTTCATAAATATAACTTAGTGAAATAGATTGTATGAATAGAGCTTTTCAACCTTTTTGAAGAAAGTGCTAGGTTATTTCTCAGTTTTTAAAAAAAAAAAAAAAAGTTAAAATTGCATCTGATATTTTATATTCTCTACTTGGTGGTGTAGGGGTTTGTGGATCAAAGGTTGAGAAGTACAGGGGCATCATATGCACTTGTATTATAGTACAACACTAGAGTAAGCTATGACCAAACTCCATCAACACAAACAAACATTGAAGGTTCAGATGCGCTTAATAAGATGACGTCAACACGACACATCTGCATGGACTCACAATGCATGCAAAAACGCAATGTAAATAAATATGGCATCAACCCCAGAATTTATTTTACCTTTGAAGTTGCACGCTGTGAGAAAAAGACATGTATTAAGCCTTTGCTCGTGTCAGTGAATTGAAGTTCATACGATGCTTGAGCTTCCTGCCAATTCCAGTTGTTGCACAAGTTTAATGTCTTGACGAACAGTTCTACTTGTGGAGCTATTATTTAACAGAGATAGAAAATTACCTTCCAAAGCCCAGCACGAGGTCCTGAGACTATTCCTTCTTCGATGACATCAATACAGACTAGTGGGTGTTGGAGATGGGGAGCTTGCTTTCGTGCTTGAGCTCTCGCAAACTTAAGAATTTCCCTAGCCTCTCCAAGGGGCTCTATCTTATCAGTTTTGTAAAGACTCTTGATCCATGGCCTTCTACATTCCGCAATATCCAGAGCCCACTGGCGAGCAGTCTTGACCAACTCACCAGGTGAAACTAGAGCATCCACGAGACCCAGCTTATAAGCTTCCTCTCCTTGTATGGGCTTAGATGTCTGTTCATCAGGGTAAATATAAGCTGAAGATTCCCAGTTTAATTGCTATTCGAGCCAAGGCAACTAAGCCCTATATACCTATATATTTTGTAACGGAAATAATGCCACCTTACCAGAATCATCTCAAGACCTTTTGAGAGCCCAACAAGACGAGGAAGTCGTTGTGTTCCTGAAATCAAGCCAGAATAAATACATAATAAATATGATGGCAGCTAGATAATATAAACATACCATGTAATCTCATTCAATTAAGAAAGAAATAGGTTAAATAATACTTAAAGAAACATTATGAACATATCACCAAAGTCTTTTCCCATCAAACTATGGGCTGCTATGCAGCAATACTACAGAGCACAGACTGAGAAGGTTCTGCAAAAAGAAAATTTTGACCAAATTTGATGACTGGTTGCCATCCCAATATCAATCCATGCCTTAATGCCAAATATGCAACCAAGGCAACTATGGGAAATAGCATAGTTACCACAAACTGCGAAGATCTTTTTGCGGGCAGGAATACGTACCACATTGATCAAACAAGTTTAAGATCAAAGAAAGTGAGAACTGCCCTCCAAAATTCTCCCAGACACAAAATTCTAGAATGTGCGGAAAGATGATTATGTTCACAACTGAAATTGAATTTCATTCATCTCTGAGACAAAGCTAATTCACCAATATTTGACTGAAATGGTTTTCTGTTCTCATGTGAGAAGTCCAGGTAGTAGACAACAATATCTTTTCAAATTTATATCTTTTATATGCAATGCAAACACAGAGAAAAACTAGAATCTAATTCCTACTTACCTGAAAAATATATCCTCGTAGGAGAAATCCCAATAGTACACAATAAATATATTTTAAAACATATACTTCAATATATAATTCAAACTCCTTTGGGGAGTTTCCATTTTGTCTCAGGTCGAACAACACCGAAACCTGAAGTGAGCAAAAAGTTGTCATCACATTTTTTTTTTTCAATTCTATTAATACTTTATTATAGTTAAGAAGATAGACTTGGCAAAAGTTGAATTTTGCATCTCATCCCTGTACTGTACATGCCAAATTAAGAACATGAGTTGCCATTTTGCAGATATACCCTTGAAAGATTACACAAACATGATTAAAGCTAAAATGTTATTTTAAAGGTTATCAAAAACAGCTCATAAACCGCTTTAAAAAATAAAAAATAAAAACCACTTAAAATTGTACAATTTGCTCATACAGCTGTTGAAAGGTTGAGACTTATGTGACAGGATGGTTGCACATGCACTGTGCATGATTTAAGCCAGGAAACCATGCCAATAAAGTGAACATAGCAAAAGATTTCCTGTAATAAATATTGACAAGGACCATGAAAGATCTCCTAGGCAAACAATCCACCTATCTTGTCTCCCTCATGTTTCGCAACATGTTTCCAATCATATCAGAGAGAGTTTCATATTTCATCATGTTTCAAATGGGGGTCGAAGGTGTGTGTAGTGGTCAAATCTTGGTCACCCTTCAGGATCAAGCCACATGTACCACGCACCAAGGAAATCATGAGTGAAGACCAAAACAACTCACCATACTAGATGTCGCACTCAACCCCAAGGAGAGAGACCTCGGGCCTTACCCCAACATCGCACACTACCCCAAGGAAAGGACCTCGGACCCATCCTTTCTGCCATCATATCCCCACGTTCCAAATGCGTTCCTATTCTAGCGGGGACAGTTTGGAATAGTGGCGGATACCTTAACATGCCAACAATCAAGCACAGTCGTTACGGAAGGATCTCAACAAAAAAATTGTGCATATACGAGGATCTCAAGTTCAGTGCCATCGGTTACAATCATCATAGTATATATACCCCCGGACATCCATGAAGAAAAAGGGATGGAACAGACCGGAAAAAGAATAAAGAGCAATTGTAAACAGAAGAATACCCAAGGATATTTCACTGTAATTCTCAAATTATAGTGAATTTCACTCTTCTCCCGTGGTTTTTTTCAATTTGAATTTTCACGTAAAATCTTTGTCTCTACCCGTTTTCTGTATTGTATCTAAACCTAATCACGATTACAACACCCTTCCCCTCACTTGCCGTGTGGGATTAACCGTTCGATCAATCGCACTGAAAAATCTCCACCGTAAATTAGTGATTTCATTTAGATCTGAGTCCCAACTCTCAGATTTCTCCCTTACCAAATTCATCCTCAAAAAGCCTCTACAACGAGCCATGGCCCCGAAGAAGCAGCCGACCACCTGCGACAGGACTTTCCCTGTAACGCCCCGATCCCGCAGGTACGGGGACGTTATGGCGACGTACATACGCGAGGTGAAAACACCCTCACGCGTACGTTAAGCCTCAGTACAGTACATAGCCTCCATATACACATGCGTTCCAGCAGGAAATAAGTACAAGAATACCTGCAGAAAGAGGTTAGTGATCATAACAGATAGAAAAACTGGAATAACTAAGATAACAGCAATAAATCATAAAGATACCTATGAATAGTCTCGATGAGAAATCTCCTATGTGAATCCAATGGACTATCTGACAATACGATCACTCGGGTCTCCAACCTGGGCACGCAAACCCAGGGTCGTCAGAAAGCGACCTAGTGAGTGGTAAAATGAAGAAGGAGGTAGTAATATATACAATAGTAATACAAGCACGATACATATATATAATACATGATGTTGTACTAGTGATACCATATAATAAGCATATAATAAACAGTAGAAATAAACATGTAAGCAATAGAAAAATATAGACATGTCATCTTTTAAATACCAGCACTACCTAGTCGGTTATCCTCGGGTCATGTCTATAGTCGTATCCAGTGGTGACGTAATAGAAATGAACATGCTAGTGGTGACGTGATAGAAGTGAACATGCAGATGGGCAAATGCAATATAACCATAATATGGTGTTGTGTTTAGGCAGCATATAGGCAATGCAAAACAGAATATATATGCAAAGCAACGTATACATGTGCATGAGGAGTAGGTCACCATACGAAGTGTAACAAGCATCAGGTAATGTAGCAAAGTCTACAGGTAACATGATAGCGGATACAATAACAGGAACAGTAACAAGATAGTATACATGTATCAGGCAAGTCATTTCATTTATACAATAGTAGCAATCAGTACCACCTGGTATTTTAATCACTCTCTTCCAATGTCCCATACCACTGGCAGTTCATACTGGAGCCCGCACTCCAGTCAAACCCATCCGGACATGGCCTACGGGTACCATTATCCAAACGAGAGAGTGACCAAGTAACAAGTGTTCCCGATATCACTATTGTGTATACTGTTTTATTATGTTAATTGGAAACCCATGGTCGAGGAGCTCTTATCGGGTAGGTGTATCCCGTGCATAGCCGGGATCACGGCCTTAAACAAACCCCTGGCTGCTGAGACCAGGGCCCTCCGCTAAGAGGGGAACAATAATCAAGTAACGGGAGCTCATGGAGCAATTGGTAGGTAGCACTACCGTCCCCTGCAGTGGGAGAACAATATGGATCCAGTACATCACCCGATAAGATCTAATCAACCGTCAAGTCTCCCCCATACCCAAGTTAGCTTTATGATCTGATATGTCAAGTATACAATGTAACAAGAACAAATACAGTACAGGATATGGGTAACATGATAACAGGACCTGAGCTCTGTTGATAGCATAGAACAATATAACGGGAAACGGGAACAATATAACGGGAACAATATAACGGGAAACGGGAACAATAGATGTGGAATTTCACATATAGCATATCAACAGCTCTCATGTCCAGTAACGGGAATATCCATATCAGTAACATGAAACAATAATACATGTAACAGAAACAGTGTTCAATATAACGGGAATCCCGGAATAGCCATGAAGTACTAATATAAATCATGATTAATGCAAACAGGAATACATAGACAAGCCATGCATGTAGGCCGCTGTGTCCAATGGTATAAGAACATGAAGTAACTGTGTATAGCCTAGCCATGTAGCGGTGTAATAGCATATCTGCGTAGCTGTGGTTCACGAAAATACAGTAATAATGTAATGATGCGCAGTATCAATGTATGAGTGAAGCATGCACAAGAGACCTCATGACATAACAGAGTCTGTGCATTAGCATGTCTGTGGGACGGTGATACTAGTACATGACATCACAATGTCGCGTATCCATGGAACAGTGGTCATGAACATGAAATGATAGTGTCCTGTGTCGTGTGTCAGAGGTTGACATGCAATCACTGGTCGAGTGTAGTGGTGGGTCTGTAACAGTGACTATATCATAGTGACAGTATACATGTAGCAGTAACGAAGTGGCAATGGCAAGTGATGTGAGTAATGTACCTAAACCATGTGAAATAGATGTATATGTTATAGACGTCTCTATCATGAAGTATCGCTTAAGTACCATGTATCGTGATTTATCCACATTTACGATTTATGAACTCTAAAGTAATCACTCAATCTATCATGAATAAATATAATTTATAAAATGAAAACACTCACAAACTAGCCATGGGAAGGTAGCTCTCTTTCCCACGATCGCAACGGATCCAGAATCATCCAAATCGGAGTCCGGATGCTCCCGATATCGCCCGAACGCTAAAAATAATAAAAATGGGTTAAATATGTAATAAAAATATATGCAAATAATAAATAGTAGCAGGGGGTTTTCTGCAAATTACCTTTATTGGGTTTCGGATGCGGGTTTGGTGAGATAATGGGTCGGGTTTGGCCAAATGGGTTTTGGGTTTTCAATATACCCAAATGGGTTTGTGGGTTTCCCATTTACCCATTAGGAGTTAATGGGTTTGGGCTTAACCCAAACCCACAAAGATAATTAGCAGCAGCAGCAGCAAGCTGCTGCTGCTCCTGCGCGGCCGGCCGGCCAGCCCAGCTGGCCGGCGGCGCTGGCTGCCTGCCGGCGGCGGCCCCGGCCGTCGGCAGCGGCGGCGGCGGTTCGGCCAGCCGAGAGAGAGAGAGAGTAAGAGAGAGAGAGGGAGAGAAAGGGTGGCCAGCCGAGAGAGAGAGGGAGAGAAAGGGTGAGAGAGTGAGGGGGAGAATTTACAGAGAAAGGAGAGAAAAAGAAGAAGAAGAAGAAGAAGTGGGGAGGAAACATAGGAGGAGAAGGGGGCGGCGCCCTGGCCGTCGGCGCCCTAGCCGGCGGCGCGGTGGCGCCGGCCACCTCTGGCCGCAGGCGCGGGTCAAGCCCCGCCCCTGGCCTGAAACAGAGAAGGGGGAAGAGAGAGAGAGAGAGAGAGAGAGAGAGGAGAGAGAGGATTTTTGAATTAGAGAGGGGGAGAGAGAGGATTTTAAGGGGGAAGAAGAGAGAGAGAAGGCGGTGGAGAGAATGGCGGTGGGGGAAATCTCTGGAGAAATGGAGAAGAGGAAAGAAAAAGAAAAGAAAAGAAAAGGATTTAAATCATTAAAATATTATTATTTAAGTCGGCCCAAAATTCAACTAGCTCTGAACGGTGCCCAGAAATTACAGAAAATAGAGAATATTATTCTGAGACGTAATAGGAAAACGGTTTATAGAAACTCAATCCGGCTTGCAAATTAAAAATCCCGGAGTGTCTCGCCGATACCGGGCGACACCGGTTTGACCGGATTTTCGATAAATTCAGAAAAATCTCTAAAAATATCCTAACGTAGACAATACGATTCTAAGACACCTGGTGAAAGCGAATTCTCAACATTCTACTCCGTTTGTGAAATAAAAATCGTAGAGCCGATTATCGGTATTGGTCGACACCGATTACGGACATTTTTCAAAATAATCCAGAAAAATTCCAGAAAATCCTGAAAAATCTAAAATATTAGAAATGATTTTTGAAACTGAAATCATCTCAATCGGACTACCACGGAGGTCAAATCAATATTATACGTCGTATCGCGTACCGATACTGTGATACGTACATCAGGGAGCAGGGGGTTACATTTCTCCCCACCTTACAGAAAATTTCGTCCTCGAAATTTCAAATCAGGTGTGAGAATAATATTCCCAGCCCTAAAGCCTAAATGTTACGGGTCCACGATACTTCCGCTGCGTACTCTGCTATCTATAAGGAACTCGATGGAGAAGTATGGTAGTAAACGAATCCTAACGGATGGGAAGCAAGACGATGCAAGGAAAGCGAGAAGGAAACCAGATGTTCTGGTGGACAACTGGAAGGAAGGAAGAAATACACACGGGTCAAGGAATGAATTGTCAAGGTCATGGTATTCTTGTACTCGTTGCTGGAATCCCCAAATTCAGAGACAGATAAACTTATCTCTGATAAACTTTAATCTGCCTCTGCTTGTACTGTAGGTCTGAGCTCGAGGATTGACCCAGGTGGTTACCCACACCAGGTGTGAACCTAGGCTCTGAAACTACTCTGTAACGCCCCGATCCCGCAGGTACGGGGACGTTATGGCGACGTACATACGCGTGAGGGTGTTTTCACCTCGCGTATGTACGTCGCCATAACGTCCCCGTACCTGCGGGATCGGGGCGTTACATCCCCTCCAGGGGCAAATCCATCACCACCATTGGGGGCATCGTTTCCCCGAGTAACCTCAACCTCAGCCCCATCATAAAAGAGACTAACTTTGCACCTTCACAGGGGGCAGCTGAGACATTCATCCGCCGTCAACGTACGAAATCCAACTCCTCCAAAAGTTCGTTGACATGAAAAAGGAAATGGCAAAGCAGCAAGCCCTATTCGACTGCGAACAGGAACGAGCGATGCATGATCGAGAAAATGTGGCTCGTGAATGAGAGGAGATGAAACGTCTAAACGACCAACTCTTCACCCAGATCACGGCCCTCCAGAACACCCGAGTACCTCCTTTGTCATCAGAGAGACCCAATGCTACAAATAGTGAGCAGACCCAAAGTCAGAGGCGTCACAGGGCAGCCTCCCCACTCCATCAGAGCAATCTGATGGCGAGTCTAGTTCACCTCCTCCCCGCGCGAAGGACCAACCTGATCATTATTGAAGGAAGACCGAGGAGTTTATCCGTGACCGAGATGTCAACAAGCTCGTACAAAAGTGAATCAAAGAAGCAAGTATGCCACGCCATAGCAGGTTTAGGGCCATTATCACTGATACGCCTAGTTCTCTCTTCTTTGAGGACCTACTGGAATATGAATTTTCAAAAAAAAATATGATTCCGACCTTCGATTGCTACTATGGTCAGAGCGATTCAGTTCAGCACCTCTGCCAGTATCTGAACAAGATGGTGATTCCATTCAAAAAATGATTCTATCTTATGCCGAATCTTCCCCTCCAGCTTGAAAGAGATAGCCTCTGACTAGTTCTACTCCCTTCCGCGCGTTCGATTCACTGCTTCGGAGATCTCACCGAGTTGTTTCCACTCAATACTCTTCTCGTCAGGAGTTCAAGAAAACAACCATCACCTCCTATCCATCAAGATAAGGCCTTCCGACAGCCTCAAAGCATACATTGGCTACTTTCAAAATCAGTTGGCCAAAGTATACAACTGCAGCGAAGACGCATCCGCTCTGGCATTCGTCAACGGACTACAGGTCAGTCACCCACTGTACAAACATCTGGTGAAGTACAACGTCACCCATTAGAGTGAGGTCTTAAACCGAGCCCAACCCTACATCCAGCTAGAAGAAGCAATGAAAATCGCTGCCAGTCCATCTTTCAACCACAGCAAAGACGGAACAAAACTGAAGCCGCAACATAGAGGCCCCTATGTTGACTTCCAGGATCGCGGACTGTGTGCTTTTAAGGAGCAATCGACCCCGCACCCTCAACAGAGCCAACCCCGAGCCTACCTAGTATCTGATAGCTTCAACCCGCGGAACTCCCGATTCACGACATCTTCGAGACCATCAAAGGTCAACCCTGGGTAAATCATCCGGAGGCAAAGAGACTATTGTTCTTTTCATGACAGCAAGAGACACCGAACCTCTCAATGTCGATCTCTCTGTAAGTATAACCTTATCCAGTAAGATTATCTCCGAGAGTACATCCTAGCATCTGGAGCCTCCTCTGCGACAGAAAGGCAGCAGGAGATCACATCTCTGAATCGACCGTAACACATGGTCACTGAATACAGAACGGTTGACTAACACCAACCCAAGAAATAAGAGCAGGAAAGTTTCTCAAACGAATAAAAGCTCCCTGTATTTTATTCACCTTGTTAAGCATTTTATTAGAACCATTTAATAAAAGTGCATTCTGACTCCTAATGGCTTCCCTATGTCCTTCTAAGGATCAGAGGAACCTGCTCATCAGCCCCCGCTAGATCAGCTTACAAGTTCTCTTCTCCGGAGTCGTGACGAAACCCCTGAGGAAGGATTTCCCCACTCGAGATCCAATAGTTCCAATGTCCGCCCCCAGCTCTTTACATCCTACACAGGATCGGCCAATCCGCTCACCAGCCTCATTCAGCCAACTCGCAAGCACGTCTCCACGGAGACCCTCATCTATGTGTTCTGAGGAGGGAAACCCCCACTCGAGAACAACACGTGCATCCACCTCCGGTATCACCCTGACTCATCCATATTCAGTTTATCTTCGTATTAATTCTTTATTTGTGTGTTTCGAGGAGGGAAATCCCCACTCAAAACTGATACCACTCCCTCCACCTTAGGGCGCTCTCAGGCTCATCCTTGATTAGGCAACTACCTTCCGGAAGGCTCACCCCCAATCAAGAAACTGTCACCCTTACGGCTCATTCCTGATAGACAACTACTTTTCAGAAGGTTCATCCCCGATCAAGCAGCTACTTCCCGATCGGGCAACTACCTCCGAAAGATTCATCCCCGATTGGGCTAGTGCCAGTTTACCGGTATTCTGAGTAGGGACGCCCACATTCGAAAATCACAATAAAACACCTATCCCTGTATTCCAAAAGCTCATTCTCAGTTGGGCATCTGTCTATGAAAGTCATCCTCAATTGAGCAACTGCCTACCCAGTTTCACAGCTAAAGGCTCCCCTTACTCGGAGTCCTACACTTGCACATTCCGAGAATGGAAACCCCACTCGAGAGTAAGAGCACCAACAACAGCCTCTCATCCCGATCAATTTCGCACCGAAGTTCTCACTTCACTCGGAGACCAGCGTCTATGCCTCGATCAACTTCGCAATTGAAATTCTCACTTCACTCAGAGACCAGCGCCTTTCAACCCTTGACTGAAATTCTCAATTCACTCAGAGAACAATTGTTTGTACGCTCGGAGATGAATACACCATCCGGAGATGGTATTACAAGTATGTCATATTTTTGCCATCCGAAAATCAGGCCTCCGAAGGAGTATGATCATTCACAATACAAATCAAGAAAGATCTGAACAACTCAGTCATTTTTATTACAAAATGCACATAAGTACATTGCATTAAATTTTATTATATCGTTACATCTGACAAGTGGGATACATGAAATCTTTTATGTCCCTATGTTTACTTTTTGAAAAGAAATACAGGAGACCCGAAAACATGTTCTACACCATTTATAGACCCTGATGCAAGAACAACAAAGATTTGTTCGTCGAAGGAGATCTTTCGGGGCCGTCTTCATCCTTGTAGTGGTTCCTGAAGCAGGTAGCTGTATCTCATCAACAGCTTCTCGCTTCTTCAAGGAAGCCAAACGAACACCACCACCACGGCGGTACCCGCAAGAAGCCCTCCAGGAGCGAGGCAGTGATGTCCAACCAGACAAGCCCTAACAAAACATATCAGAAGGAGAAAACATCCCCCCTCCGCCCCGCGATTACATGAAAAAGAGGGTCAAGCTCAGGGATGAGAAGTCGTCTGCTAACACACCCGATGAGAACCTCCTCTCGTCTATCCTCATATGCCCCATATGAAGGAAGAGTCAGATTCCTTAGAATAACCCTCACCCCCGAAAAAACCGGCAACGAGAAACCAGGTCATCAGACCCGATCGAAGCGTGCCCCCAAGCAATTGCCTCCGACGGCGGAGCCCCATCTCGATGGTTGATGTATCATGATGGGCCCGTCACAATGACTGATGTATCACGCCAAACAGAATTCCAAGGAGCGGAAGCCTGACCACCATCTTCTCCATCTTTTCTTCCTCCATCTAATGAGGAGAAGAGAAGGACACATGGCCGACGAATAGGACAACAGGGGAAGAGTCCATAAATAAAATATTTAGAAGGCAAGGCAGAACTTGCTTCAACGCAAAGGATTCCACCCTATTTATAGATGGAGGGGGAGTTTGAACGTCTCTCATTCAAACTTTCAATCCTCGAGAAAATCAGGCCGCATCCCAAGATTTTCGGCATGACAAATCATCGAGATACGCAAATCAGTTGTCATCCATCCGGTTCATCCCCAGGTAAAATCAAACTTTTCCTGTGGAAACTACAAGACAATTAATGAAATTTCCACCGACTTCGTCTTTCTTATTCCTCTTCCACAACTCCAGTAATCTCAAAGGTGGAGGGGCATATGTAGTGGTCAAATCCTGATCACCCTTCGAGATAAAACCACGTGACCCGCCACACCAAGGAAATCAGGAGTGAACACTAAAAAAACTAGCCACACCAGATGTCGCATTCGACCCCGAGGAGAGAGACCTCGGGCCTTACCCCGATATCACACACTACCCCGAGGAAAGGACCTCGGGACCGTCCTTTTTACCATCATATCCCCACGTTCCAAATGGGTTCCTATTCTAGTGGAAACGATTTTGGATAATGGCCCTCAACATTTCAATCCCAACAATCAAGCACAGTCTTTACGGAAGGATCGCAACAAGAAACTCATGCATATATGAGGATCTCAAAATCAGTGACATTGGTTACGATCATCAGAATATATATACCCCCGGCTATCCATGAAGAAAGCGAGATGGGACAGACCAGAAAAAGAATAAATAGCAATTGTAAACAGAAGAATACCCGAGGATATTTCATTGTAACCTCAAATTATAGTGAATTTCTTTCTCCTCCCCTGATTTTTCTCAATTTGGATTTTCACGTAAAATCTGTCTCTGCCCGTTTTCTGTATTGAATCCAAAACCCTAATCACGATTACAACACCCCTCCCCTCACTAGCGGCGTGGGATCAACCATTCAATCAATCACACTAAAAAATCTCCACCGCGGTGTGGAAAGGCTTGCTGTTGAGAACACCTCCCAGATCTACACATGAATAAGTTTTAAGGGCAAGAAGAATTGGATTATCAGCTCCTTGGCACATTTACTTGGTAGGTGATATGCAACGGGTAAAATATGACTGAAAGCTAAGTCGCCGGTATATTTTACACATCTACATATAGGGAACTTCTAAATTCTAACAATAGAATAAGATATAATATTTACATACATTTTTATGACTTTGAATTGGAAATTTATAAAATAACTTTATGTACCTCAATTCGTATGCTAAAATGTATTCTAATTCCTAAATATATCATTGGACTATATAACAAAACACTATTTTGATGTCTTTTTCAATATGATTTTCAACATACAGAGAATAATTGCATGTCTCAACATGCAATTAGAACGAAGTGTCTAAGAAGCTTAAAAGATGCGTCCTAGAAGTATGTGCGAAGTGCCCAAAGTGTCAAAGCCTAAAACTATATTACATTTTTTAGGAAATATTTGAACAGTGTTTGGCACATGTCGGAGTGTCCTAGTAGCATTTAGAGTCCGTTCCTAATAATAATAGGACTCTAACAATGAAGATGTTTATCCACCTTCATCCATTCTAACATGTAGAAAAATGTGAAAGAGCTGACTTTCTGCACTCGACACATGAAGAAAAAGTGAGCATGGGCAAATAGACACAATGTCTCAAGATGTGGCAACCAAGTGATAGTGCGGAAATTGCCTAATGGGGAATTCATACAGATGTTTCTCACCCTTCGTATCACAGACTACGTCTCCTTTTATAAAACCAAGAGGTGGTTGTTAAGAAGTGGAGCTGTCAATAAAGTCTAGACATCATGGTTGAGACATATCCTGAAGACCTTTATCCATCTTCGTTCATCCTCTTATCTCATTTCCTTGAGCAACCCCTTTCAAAATTTTATAAATCAAAGGCGGAAAAATAGACATCAAGGGAATTTTCCCTCCCGTACTTAAAAATGTTGCAGTTGTTAATCTTGATTGCAGCCCAGAAAACACTTAGAAACAAGAATAACACATTCCAAACCGAGTCGTTGCTCACTCGTGACTCATGAACTCTGATGCAACAACACGTACAAACAACGGCCGAATCCGTATTTGATACATCTCCAATATGGATTTGCACAATTGGATTCGTGTGGGATACGCCCCGTACAAATCTGTGTGCATCTGATTAAAAACTGCTTCTTATATGGGCCGGATCCACCAAGGGTTTGGATACAGGTCAGGTATTTCTTAGTAAGCCTCTTTCATATGTTAAAACTCAGTGGATTTGGATATTTAAACTCGTAGACGCTAAATTTTAACAAAGCAATCGATCCTCACCGGTTCCGGGATCCAGAGTGATCCCTTTGCTTCACGGTTGCTCCCATCTTCAATTAATTAATCTCGATCACCACAGCGACAACGGCGGTGTGGTGATGACCACGTAGACTATGAGAACAATGGGTTGACTTCGAAGACTTTGACAACACTAAGGCAACATCAACTTTCTTTGGAGACAAAGAGGAACCAATGGTTATTTTGTTTTGAACTTGGAGAATAGTTTTAATTGAAAGATTTGATTTGTTGATATATAGTTAGAAATAAAATTGGGGATTGTGTTATTTGAGTATTTCAAATTATTATTTGTATTTTTTGCTTCCGAAACTTGCCCGCACACAGATCGATCAATGGAGAACAAAGAAGTGGAAGGGTTGTTTGTTTAAGTTTTCTCTTGTAGAATATTAGAGAAGGATAACAAAGAAGATGAAGCTCAAGTATGAGCTAATAAGTAATAACAATGAATTCTACTCTGTTTGAATTCATTATTGTATTGTATCTATCTGTTCTTTAATTTAATCATAATTATTTTCATGTGATCTGTTGGTAAGCAAGCTTGTTGAAAGCTAATGGCGCATTCAATATCTCGCAACATGTTGGTTTGAGTAGTGTTTTGTGTAGAGACCTATGAAAAAGCATTTGCTAAATGAATAAAAATAAATGAACATTTCAAAATGATGGGGAAGAGTTATTAGCTACATTTTTAAAAAGTTTTACATGATTTAATTATAACTTATATATATATATATATATATATATATATATATATATATATATATATATATATATATATATATATATATATATATATATATATATATATATATATTGTTAATATTTATTTGTCATATCCATGACAAATCCGTGACCATGTTTTCTCAAGTATGTATCGGTGTCGTATTGTGTCCGATACTTGTACCCTTATCCGTGCAACCTAGGTTGTGAACTATAATTTTTAACACACTGTGCATGCAGTAAGACATGGTGGAAGGCCATAATATTTATAACCAATTTGGAAATAAGAAAATTAGAAATATAGAGACACAGGTCTCTAAATGAGTTTAAGATAGACGAGCAAAATGAACATAGATGGAAAAAAGAAAAACCAAAGCTCTCTTCTTTTCCTCACCATAAGCCTTAACCCAAACTATCACAGTCCACAGGCTGAAATCTTTGCTGAGGCAAATTTCTTATGAAGGTACACCATATTCCTCTCAACAATCTGACCTAGAAACGAGCATCATATGAGAACAAGTTGACAAATGAAACTTCTTCGTCTGAATAATATCAAAAGAAAATATATTCATCCACTCAAAGACCATTCACAACTTAGCAACAAATTGAACTATACTAAGAAAACCTAGTAATATAACATAAAAACAAGAAAAGTGCATATTTTTAAAGTTAATCCCAACTTGGAATGCCTAACTGATAATGATTCCATCATCATGATGTTGGTGGTCATTGACCGATTTGCTAGTCATGATTGCAATGTATAGCTTAACAAATCTGACCAACATTACATGAACATGTGCCTAGTGTGAGAATATGAAAGAGGAATAGCAGATGCACCAAACACTTTTTACTTGTATGAAAGACAAACCATCCCGGTTTAAACAAGGAGGAGGAGACTTAAAAAGGTGAAAGTTTATAACTATAAAAGACACAGCATTAGTTGTCATGGTAAAATATGATTTGATTATAGATCCGGCTTTAGTTATGCAATGACTTTCGGGATGATCTGTGTCAAAATTACTGTGGCAATATCCTAAGGATACAGCAAGAGTAAATATAAGAGAATTTAAAACCATTACTTTTACAGAATAACAACAATGAAATAATCAAAAATAAAATCCACACCGGACAAAAAGATGAGTTGGGATTTATCAGGTTAGTCTATTCACAAGTGAAATATAATTATTAGATGGAAACTACTTTGACCTTACTGCACATTTAAAGATGCATTCAACCAGGAAAATATAGATTATGTGGTATATCTAATCTTTCAAATTGAAGAAAACTGTCGGTTAGTTAGGGCACAACCGTATCTTAACCCTTTGCTATCAATGTCATTATTCAGTATTCTCTCAAAAAAATGTCATTATTCAGTAAAGAAGCAAGAAGAGCCCATTTTTATATCAACCATAAAGCAATTTTGGTCATAAGAATACCTCCCAATCCCGGAATGATTCCAAGTTGAAGTTCAGGAAGTCCAAGCTGAACATTAGAAGTGGAAATGCGACTATTGCAAGCCTGAATTGCACGAGGTAACAACCATGTCAAGCTCCAGCATAAACTAGCACGAAAGCTTTGTATTAAATGGATATTACAGGTACCATTGCAATCTCAAGTCCGCCACCAAGAGCCAAACCATCAATAGCTGCAACCGAAGGTTTCTTTGCTCCTGATAAGCAGAAAATAAAAGGAAATTTATTTTAAATAATAGAAACAGAGGACTCCTAAATGACAGAAAATTCAGGGCTGTGACTTCTCAAGATTACCTTCTAAAATGTCAGCAACAAAGTATACTGACATGGATCCAATTGGCTCCTCCTCTTTTGGAATACAAAAATGTAATAAGTGAAGGATAACATAAATCACTTGAATTTCTAAAAAAGAGTTTAAAAAGAAAAACATGGGGTTTTGATGCATATATATTAATCTTACTCTTTCCGCCCCCAAATGAAGTGATGTCAGCTCCTCCTGAAAACCTTCCTTTTGCGCCTGCGCAAATTAGCACAAGCCATAAGCGACTTTCATGCAAAAATATGCAGGGTCTGTCACAAACGAAATGGAAGTTATTCATAACAAGGTTGCATTACCTGTAATAACAACAGCGTTCGCATCATCTCGTTGCATGGCTCGTTCATGATTCTCTTTTAGACTAAGTATCACTGTAACGAGAAAAAATAGTTATGCTATTTTCAAACTTTCTGAAAACTTAAAGAATTCAATAGTGGAAAAAGTAAATTCCAATAAGTGACACCTAATGCTGATTATAGTTAAACAACCAGTCTATACCACGACTTTTACATAGAGAATATTCAAACTATTTCACAACACTTAATTGTGAATAAATCTAGGACATTTGACTCAATTAATTCAGCAATATTTGCCTCTGTATCTCAATTATGTAACTAGTGCTATCAAGAAGGGCCAAAATACTTCCATGTGGTCAGTGATCTTGGTAACAAGGAGATGGACATGACACGTATGCTACGAACTTCATGGGGGGGCTTCCAAGGGACTTCACTTAATTTGATGGAAGAATTATGAAGTTCAAGAATCAGATTAAAACTGAATACATTTTTCTTAATATCCAAATAATTTTTTTTTTTTGAACAAGGATGGGACTTTGAAGTCCTAGCCACTAGTGCATTAACTAACAGAAAAATATTTCAAGTGTCTCAAAGTATTACAGTCATCCAATCACTCCTCTTCACAAAATAAGCATGCAGCAAGTATCTAATTCAATCACTCCTCACAAAATAAGCATGCAGCAAGTATATAATCTATTACAATGACTTCAACTTTTGCATGTGATTGCACGTCAGTTGCTACACCAGTATTCACTCCAGCATGATGTCCATCAGCTTCAGTATCACCATTAAATCCAAATAAAATTAAAAACGTGTCTAATTACAAATAGGCAGACAAAATTAAGTTAGATACTTCATTCTGTAATAATCAAGTCTGCGCAAAATTTGTGATGAGGATCTTCCAGCAAATAACCGAAGCAAAGTCAACTCCAAAACTGCAATTTGATTTTAAACGTGCCTAAAAGAAATTTTCCAGATAAAAAAAAATAAAGACAGAACTTTAAAAAAGAATTCGTATTTACTAATCACTAGAAAAAACACTCTAATTGTGCAATACACCAAAAAGTTAAATTTTTGTCAGCGTGTAAAAATTTTACGCTGAAAGGGAGAAATTCTACAAATTCAATAGCCTAATTGCAAAGATATCAAACAGAAAAATTAAAAGAGAGAGAGAGAGAGAGAGAGAGAGAGAGAGAGAGAGAGGTTGAAGGCAAGAAGGATACCATCTGAGGACAGGGCGTTGACGGAGGGTTATCGATCGTAATCACGGCGACCCCATCGGATCCAACCTCCATCGTAGTTCTCCCCTTCCCCATTTCCTTCGATTTGGATCTGCGATCGATCTTCAAACCAAAAAAACAACAACAGCAGATATAGGAAACAAAGCAGAGGCTCGAGTTTTTTCCGGTGGGGGCCGACAAACAGTTGGGTTTTTATAATGGAAGGAAGCTGGAGGTTGCGTGTCGAGTCGCGGGAGAGGAGACTGCACGCTGGTTGTCTGTGGAATTTATGAAGACGGGGTGGGGCCAGCTTTGGGGACGGGCGGTTTCGTCTTGTGAGGATTCGCTGTCTGGTGGGAGAGCGGTCTCGTTCACCGCGGACAAGGCTCCTTTTGGAGGCAGGCGGACGAGGGTGGTGCTGGCGGATCAGGTCCTGACGCTCGTTCCAACGGTGGATGCATGGGGTGGGATGGACGGGGATCAAGTGTGGGATCTGCCACTTACCCTGTTGCGGTGGCTTAAAAATTAGATTACCGCTTGGGATGGGAAATAGCGGCGAAGAAGAGAGGAAGAAGAAAGAAGAAGGAGTGAAAAGATGAGAGAGCGAGATGGGAGTGGGGAGACGGGGAGGCGTGGAGAGAAAAGAGCATCTCAGTTTTTTGTGGCTCTTTTTTTTTTTTTTTTTTTTGGATAAAGTATGAAAAGAGTGACGGGAGAAATCTCATTTCGCTCATTTTAATTAAAATTTGATTAATTTCGAATAAACATGTTATATTAAAACGTAATTAGTGAAGATTTAAATCTAAATTTCTTTTCATTCGGGCCTTCATTTTTTTTCCGATGCGTGTCAACCGAGATTTTAATCGCGAAATACAAAAAAAAAAAAAAACTAAAATATCTTTTTCAAATTTTAATCGCGATCACGATCGCAACTAAGTGCTCCGCAATTACGACTGCAACTTTGTGAAAACTGCGACTTCGATTTCGGCTTCAGCTTCGAAGCGCTCCGCAACTGCGACTGCAGCTTTTGTGAGAATTGTCTGGTTGCATTTCTCATGATCACAGTCTTTTATTATGAGAACTGCTGCTTATAATAAGGACTGCTATTATGGTCAGAGTTCTTATTGTGATGGTTGCGACCATCTCTTCTCTCAGTGTTACTCCCCTCTAAAATTCTACCCTCCCAAAATCGAAATCAAATCATGAGTCTCATTCCTCACACAAAAGGATTCCTCGCATTGATCCTTATCATCTAGTAGAAAACAAATCAAAAACTTAAGGTCGCAATCATTTATACGAGGACTTTGTGAGAACTTTGACTACAATAGTAATGATCGATATACAATTCAGATCTAAATACCACAACGATCACAAATACAGACAAAACTCATCGCGAGTACGAACAAACGAGATCTTAAAAGGTCGATCTCAAAAAAAATCAGCAAATTACTATGCATCAGGGTCGAGTTAAGGGAAGAGCAACGTCAAGAGCTTTGTGAAAGGGTAAAAGAGAAAATGAAAATATATAAAATATATATATATAGTGGTTAGAAGAAATCAATTTATACTGACGTAGATTGAGACTGAGGTGGAAATAAATTTGTAATTGAGATTTTCTTTAAATTAATTGAGAATTTTAGAAACATAGGACCAATTTTCTGTTAAATTTGGGCAAGGGCTGTATTTTTGAACTTTTTGTCAAAATATCATTTTTTCGAATTTGTGATATTATTTTATAGGAGAGGTGTATGAGGATATCACTTGAGTGGAGGAAAGTTATAAAGAAAAAAAATAGAAGTTTCCCATCAAGGAAGAAAACCTCGAAACCTCCTTATGTGCGCACGTAGATCACAACGAAACTCCATCAATGTTGTTAGTTATAGTATAAGTATTCCATTACAGCTCGCTCGCTCCATATTTCTAATAAATCATTTATTTTCTAAAAAAAAAGTTGTCACATTGCCTAGATCTAGAACCTCCTGTAACCGACTAGACCTTTTTCGCTTCCCTTATAACTGGCACCTAATGACGCTCACCACGGTGAAGATATTAATGATCCACAAGGCCATGATGAAAAAAGGAAAGAAAAAAAAACTTATGAATATATATATTTTTTTGAATTTTCGTTGTAGTCATCAACTTTGTTTTATAATTAAAAAGAACTCAACGTCATAATTTGATTTGCTATGTCAGAAAAAACTGATTCCTCTCAACAACCAGTTGTTTATATATTTTCATTTTCTATTTTATCTTTCACCATCGCACTCGATGTTGCTCACCCCTCAACCTCGACGCAGAGTAATTTGTGGGTCGACCTGCGTGGTCCGGTCACCATAAGAGTTGGAAAGGGTTAGGGGCGGAGTCCCTGAAATTTTTTTTTTTAGATCGTCCTTTTTTTTCAGATCTCGTTTTGTTCGTGCTCGCGATGAGCTCTATGGGGACTGACTGAGAAATAGGATGTTTTTTGAGCCTGCGGTCATGGTCATGTTCCTCATAAAAACTCAAATACAGGCTAGGTTTCTCATAAAAATATATTCTTAATTTTTATGAGGACTGCGATTGTCGATCAACCGCATACTACCGAAGACACAGATTCCTCCTCGCCTTAAGGCAGCCACCAACGTCTAAGCTCCCTCGCCACAGTGCGAAGACCAGCTCCTTTAGATGCTCGCCGACATGAAAAGCAGATGAAGAAGCAACACGCTCAGTCAGATCGCGATCGGAAGCAACAGCTTTCGTCCGCAAGAACATCATCCGTGAACATGAGGCAGCTCAACGAACAACTACAAACTCAAATCGCTGCCCTCCAGAACACCCAAACACCGACGCAGTCAGAAAGCGGACCTGGAGTCTGAGAATCTCCCAACGTCAGGATCCTCTACGAGTTGATCCAAAGACGGATCAAGGAGATTAGATTGCAGCTCAATAGCCGATCAACACCTTCTGCTGTTGAAGTCTCTTGTTCCCCCTCTCCAAAGATATCATAGAGTGTGAGTTCCCGATGAAGTTTCAACTCTAACCTTCGACTGCTACTCCGCAGTGAGCGACCGGATCCAGCACATAAGAATTTTCGAGACAAATTGATAGTCTACTCCCACAATAATCCACTCATATGCCTCACTTTCTCTTCTAGTCTGAAAGGTGTGACTTCAGATTGATTCTACTCCCTATCACCACATTCTCTCCACAGCTTCGAGGATGTGTCCAAAGCGTTCCTCACCCAGTACGCATCTCACGGGAAGGCTAAGAGGAACAACTACCACCTTCTTACTGTCAAGATGAGGCAGGGTGACAGTCTCAAATCCTACACCGGCTTCTTCCAAAGTCAATTGGCGAAGGCCCCAATTACACCCGACGTTGCTTACCCCTCAACCTCGACCCGACGCAGAGTAATTCGTGGGTCAATCTATGGGGTCAGGTAACCATAGGTGTTGGAAGGGGCGGAGAGCCCCCTCGCAGGGTCAAGGGCAGAGCGCCTGAATTTTTTTTTTTTGGGATCAACTTTTTTGCAGATATCATTTTGTTTGTGCTCGCGATGAGTTCTGTGAGAACTGACTGAGAAATAGGGTATTTCGTGAGAACTGCGATCATGGTCCCAATCCTCACAAAACCTCAAAATTAAGATATTTTATGAGGACTGTGATAATGGTCGCAATCTTCTTTTAGGACTACAATCATGATCGTATTCCTCATAAAAACTCAAATATAGGACATTTTTGTGAATATTGCGATCATGATCGCAGTCCTAATAAAGAGGACATCAATCATGATCGCAATAATACAGAGACTCAAAAACATGATATATTTGTGAGGACTGTGATCATGGTCGCAGTCCTCATAAATAGTGCATTTTATGATGATTGTGATCGTGATCGTGATCCTCAAAAATAGGGCTGCGATCATTTTGTGAAGACTGCGATCATAGTCGCAATCCTTATAAATAAGGTATTTTCAAAGTGGCCCGTTTTTTTTTTCCCGAAACGACTACTGTAACGCCCCGATCCTGCAGGTACGGAGACGTTGCTGCAACGTATATACGCAGGTCCGAAATACCCTCACGTGTATATGCTAAGCATCAGTACAGGCAAGAATCAGAGTACGGAAGCAAGTGGTGCATTATACATTCCAACACATGAGTACAATTACAAAGTTATCACCAGAGGTGATCCAATATTACATGAATATTACATCACTGATATGCGCAATTGCGAGATTACAAAGATATGTACATGTATGAACAGTACAAAGACAGGCTCAGAGTCATAACAAGAAAACTCTAGAGCCGCAGATGGGGGGCATGGAAGGATAGAGCTCTGGGCGGTCTGCTGGAGATCCACGCTACCGCTGCGCCACTCAGATCAGCAACTGGGAGAATCCACACGCTCCAAGCTCCATGACCTGGACATGAGGATCCAGAGGAGTCAGAACTCCCCAGGCGAGTGGTGATGCGAAAGCCAAGTGGCGAGCACGGATAAGCACATGGTATAATATGACAAGAGCAGGAGACTGGTGGAATAGAACACAGGTAGTAAAACAGAATGTGAGCAAGTATAACATAGTAATGCTCATAAACCAGAAATCCGATGTAAAACCCGATGAAACCAATTGTGGCGAGACATGTGGTATAACCAAGTTGTAGAGTAACATAACAAGTTATCATTATTACTCGTCCGACCCATATATCTAGGTATGTGTCTCGATGTACATCTCAACACACATACATTCATATATAAGCAAGACGAGGTTGGTTATTGAAAGCTGATGAAGAACTGATAGCTCATACTTATAGTAGTTCCCGTCCGCCCAGGACACAGCCATTGGGGGCCTGAAATCCCCCTAACACGCATCTTCTGGGGGCCTGAAATCCCCCTAACACGAATCGTCAGTTTTGGTATTCCACTACTATAAGCAAGGCATCATACCGGCATCCATCACTTCCTCCCATTCCCCGTGTAGATTGTCCTTTTTATGGCTTATGAAACATAATTATCAGATTACGGGAATGAGTAGGATCGTAACTAGTCATAACAGGAGTCATAACAAGCATAACGGGAGTTCATAACAAGCATAACGGGAGTTCATAACAAGAGATCAGGTACTACATTCCCGTAATACAATAATCATGAGTAGAGAGTTAATCATAACAGGTATCAGGTCTCAACATGCCAATGATAAGTGATCAGGCAGGTGACAGGTAATAAGTCATGTCATAATAAGGAACAAGTGTTAAATAGTAACATGTATAAAGCATGTCAAGTGTTAACATGTCAGGTAAGTACATGGCATGTGATAAAGTAGTAGCTGAGCATAATCAAACGGAGCTGAGCAAGCTGGAGTGTACAGACAGCAAACAGTATTTAACACTGGAGCGTCTGGCAAGGTTACCAGGACAACTCGGCTTAAAGTGCGAGTAAAAAATCCGGCAGCATCCCGCCTAGACGAATCTAGTGGTAAAGCGCTGAACGCTGATCATGATAACCAGGCGGAGCTGAGAAACCTGACGATCCCAATCACGTCTCTTTCGAGATAGTGAGAAACCGGAGGCTGAAGGGTCCAGAGAAACCTGACGATCCCAATCACGTCTCTTTCGAGATAGTGAGAGACCGGAGGCTGAAGGGTCCAGAGAAACCTGACGGTCCCAATCACGTCTCTTTCGAGATAGTGAGAGACCGGAGGCTGAAGGGCCCGCACGAGTTGTTCTATCCTATTACAAGCATTCGTCACAGAGCAATACATGTCCAGTCATTGGCCTCGGCCATACACAAATACAGGAACCCAGCCCAATACAAAATACATATAAACATGGAATAAAATACATGTCGACCCGACGAAGCGGGGAAACCCAAATGGAGGCGAGAGCGAGGACACTCGCCTAAGTCTTCAGAAAATATAGTGAAATCCCCGATCTCCGGAATCCAAGAAATTAACGCGTCAAGGTTTTAGAGAGAAAGTGATAGAGAGAGGAGGAAATAAAGAGGGAGAGAGAGAATGAGAGAGAGGAGAGAGAAAGAGAGAACTAGAGAGAGAAGTCCATGGAAAGAGAGTGTACAGGGAGAGAGAGATTGTACAGGGGGACGCGGGTTTGAGAGTGAGACGCGGGGATCGCAAACGCGGGGTTCGCGTTGCATAAATGCTACAAACGCTGGGTTCGAGACCCGCGTTCAAGTCAGGACGCGAGGAGAACGCAGACGCGAGCATGAACTCCGCGTCGCGTTGATACAAGAACGCGTGGATCGCGTTAAAGAATTGCCTAGACGCGGGGGTGAGATCCGCGTCTAGCAATTAACAGAGAGGAAGAGAGAGACTGGAAAAATTGAGAGAGACGCAGGGATAGAGAGGGACGCAAGGAATGAGGGAGAGGAGACGTAGGAAATGTAAATAATGAAAAGAAAGAAAGAAGTGAAGAAAAGAAAGAAGGAAAGGAAAGAATGAAAAGAAAAAGGGGGATGGCCGGCGATGGCCGGCGGCGGCCGGAGATGGCCGGAAGTGGTCGGAGATGGCCGGAATCCGGTAGCCAAAACAATATGTGGAGGGGTGCAAGTGTAGTTCAAATGGTGAAAATGGAGTTTTGGAAATGGTGGTTCGGAGAGCAATGAGTAGGTCCGTTGGAAAGAGAATGACGAGGAGAAGAAGATGGTGTGTTTGGTGGCGGCTAAGGTGGTGTAGGTGGTGGTGGAGAAGGTGGTGAAGTTTTGGAAGTAATGGGTTGTTTGGTGGAAAGAGAGGAATGAGAAGGTGATGTTGGTGGTTGGAGTTGGTGTTGTTGTTGTTGGAATGGTGGAGGAGATGGAGGAGAGAAAGGTAGAGTAGTTGGTGGAGGAGATGGTGGCGGAAATGGAGGGGGAGTGGTGGCGCATGGCCGGCCAACAGGAAGGCAAGGGCTGCCATTGCTCTCTGGAAACGAAAATAAAGGAAGAAGAATGAAAATAATGAAAGAGAGAGAAGAAGTGGGGGTATTTATAAAGGGTAGGAAAATATTATAATAATGTTGCCATTTGGCTAACCAAAGAAACTTGCGTCCCTTTAAACAAGAGGATTGCGTCTCATAAAGTGAATACCCGCGTCTGGCAATTTCCCAGACGCGGAGATGAAATTCGCGTTTGGGAAAAACGCGAATACTGCGTTTAACAGAAAGGACAAAAGCCAGATTTGACTTGATTGGAGTTGATTAGCAGTGCATTAAATGCAGTATGGAGAGGATCCCTGCATTGAATGCAGGATCCAGGTTGGTGAAACTCGCGTCTAGCGAGGAGAGAGAAAAGAGAAGAGTAAAATATCTGGATAAAATTCCGGTATTTGGGAAAACACCGAAACTCCGGAAAAGTCCAAAAATAAAGTAGCTTGGAAAGCTTCTCAAAAATTCTCAAAAATAATAATATTATATAAAGATTTTTAGTGAAATCGGTTTTCAGAAATTCAAACCCATTTTCAAAATAAAAATTCTAAAGTCAACCGTCAATATCGGTCTACACCGGGTTGGCCGGATTTTGATAATTCTGAAAAATCTCAGAAAAAGTATTTATATAGAAAATATGATTTTAAGAATTAATGTGGAAGCTGTTTCTAAAAATTCTACTCCATTTGTAAATTAAAAATCCGAGAATCGGTCAGTGGCACTGGTCGACACCGGTTTTGAAGATTTACAACTTAATTCAGGAAAATTTCAGAAAATCATGAAAAATCTAGAATATTGGAAAACGATGTTTAAAATTGAAATCGGTCAAATCGGAATAGCGAAAAGATCAAATCAAGTAAAACACTAGGATCGGTTCAGATTAGGGCCGACTCCGAGTCCGTGAATCCGGATCCAAGACAAAACGATCATATAAATAATTCTTAATACAAAACAAATATAGGAAGTAAATCGAGAAATACGATCGAAAAATCTGAATACGCAACTAAGTACGTATTCCGGGAGCGGGGTGTTACAATCCATCCACCTTACAAAAAATTGCGTCCTCGCAATTTCGATAAGGGGTAAATTGAACACAAAGAGGACAAGGGCGGAATTTATACCAATCAAGATATGAAGCACTATAGGTAGGGCTCTCAAGTCGACTGAACAATAATCTGAATATAGATATCTTCTGCACTTCCTGCCGCATAAATCTTTAAACGATGCCAAATAATACTGACCATAAATAAAGAAGACCGATAATTAAGAGTTCCGAAGACCAGGCATCGATCACTCCGAAAGATATAGCTAAGAATATATAGGAGTCGTAGAGAAATCCGAATACCAACTTCTGGAAGATAACCCAATCGTGGATCAATCCTGAGAATACCGAGCTTCACAGAGTTGGCCAAAGAGATCATATAATCGCTTCATTCAGAACCAGCTGCTACCTCTCTCGTCTATTCATATCTTAAGTTGGTATAAAGGCTTCGAAAAACCAAAACAGGGGAAAGATGGAAGGGATTAGGAATCAAAGGAAAGACGATCAAGAATAGATAACTCTGTATTTGTAGTTAGACTGTATAACCAGGACTCATGCATTCCAGTTACAAATTTCTTTACCATTAATTCGCCATCTGGACGTACTGAGGATGCGAGAGCCTAGGCTCTGATACCATCCTGTAACGCCCCGATCCTGCGGGTACGGAGACGTTACTGCAACGTATATACGCAGGTCCGAAATACCCTCACGTGTATACGCTAAGCATCAGTACAGGCAAGAATCAGAGTACGGAAGCAAGTGGTGCATTATACATTCTAACACATGAGTACAATTACAAAGTTATCACCAGAGGTGATCTAATATTACATGAATATTACATCACTGATATGCGCAATTGCGAGATTACAAAGATATGTACATGTATGAACAGTACAAAGACAAGCTCAGAGTCATAACAAGAAAACTCTAGAGCCGCACATGGGGGGCCTGAAAGGATAGAGCTCTGGGCGGTCTGCTAGAGATCCACGCTACCGCTGCGCCACTCAGATCAGCAACTGGGAGAATCCACACGCTCCAAGCTCCATGACCTGGACATGAGGATCCAGAGGAGTCAGAACTCCCCAGGCGAGTGGTGATGCGAAAGCCAAGTGGTGAGCATGGATAAGCACATGGTATAATATGACAAGAGCAGGAGACTGGTGGAATAGAACACAGGTAGTAAAACAGAATGTGAGCAAGTATAACATAGTAATGCTCATAAACCAGAAATCCGATGTAAAACCCGATGAAACCAATTGTGGCGAGACATGTGGTATAACCAAGTTGTAGAGTAACATAACAAGTTATCATTATTACTCGTCCGACCCATATATCTAGGTATGTGTCTCGATGTACATTTCAACACACATACATCCATATATAAGCAAGACGAGGTTGGTTAATGGAAGTTGATGAAGAACTGATAGCTCATACTTATAGTAGTTCCCGTCCACCCGGGACACAGCCATTGGGGGCCTGAAATCCCCTAACACGCATCTTCTGGGGGCCTGAAATCCCCCTAACACGAATCGTCAGTTTTGGTATTCCACTACTATAAGCAAGGCATCATACCGGCATCCATCACTTCCTCCCATTCCCCGTGTAGATTGTCCTTTTTATGGCTTATGAAACATAATTATCAGATTACGGGAATGAGTAGGATCGTAACTGGTCATAACAGGAGTCATAACAAGCATAACGGGAGTTCATAACAAGCATAACGGGAGTTCATAACAAGAGATCGGTACTACATTCCCGTAATACGATAATCATGAGTAGAGAGTTAATCATAACAGATATCAGGTCTCAACATGCCAATGACAAGTGATCAGGCAGGTGACAGGTAATAAGTCATGTCATAACAAGGAACAAGTGTTAAATAGTAACATGTATAAAGCATGTCAAGTCTTAACATGTCAGATAAGTACATGGCATGTGATAAAGTAGTAGCTGAGCACAATCAAGCGGAGCTGAGCAAGCTGGAGTGTACAGACAGCAAACAGCATTTAACAGTGGAGCGTCTGGCAAGGTTACCGGGACAACTCGGCTTAAAGTGCGAGTAGAAAATCCGGCAGCATCCGCCTAGACGAATCTAGTGGTAAAGCGCTGAACGCTGATCATGATAACCAGGCGGAGCTGAGAAACCTGACGATCCCAATCACGTCTCTTTCGAGATAGTGAGAAACCGAAGGCTGAAGGGTCCAGAGAAACCTGACGGTCCCAATCACGTCTCTTTCGAGATAGTGAGAGACCGGAGGCTGAAGGGTCCAGAGAAACCTGACGGTCCCAATCACGTCTCTTTCGAGATAGTGAGAGACCGGAGGCTGAAGGGCCCGCACGAGTTGTTCTATCCTATTACAAGCATTCGTCACAGAGCAATACATGTCCAGTCATTGGCACTCGGCCATACACAAATACAGGGACCCAGCCCAATACAAAATACATATAAACATGGAATAAAATACATGTCGACCCGACGAAGTGGGGAAACCCAAATGGAGGCGAGAGCGAGGACACTCGCCTAAGTCTTCAGAAAATATAGTGAAATCCCCGATCTCCGGAATATAGGAAATCAACGCGTCAAGGCTTTAGAGAGAAAGTGATAGAGAGAGAGGAGGAAATCAAGAGGGAGAGAGAGAATGAGAGAGAGGAGAGAGAAAGAGAGAACTAGAGAGAGAAGTCCATGGAAAGAGAGAGTGTACAGGGAGAGAGAGATTGTACAGGGGGACGCGGGTTTGAGAGTGAGACGCGGGGATCGCAAACGCGGGGTTCGCGTTGCATAAATGCTACAAACGCTGGGTTTGAGACCCGCGTTCAAGTCAGGACGCGAGGAGAACGCAGACGCGAGCATGAACTCTGCGTCGCGTTGATACAAGAACGCGTGGATCGCGTTAAAGAATTGCCTAGACGCGGGGGTGAGATCTGCGTCTAGCAATTAACAGAGAGGAAGAGAGAGACTGAAAAAATTGAGAGAGACGCAGGGATAGAGAGGGACGCAGGGAATGAGGGAGAGGAGACGCAGGAAATGTAAATAATGAAAAGAAAGAAAGAAGTGAAGAAAAGAAAGAAGGAAAGGAAAGAATGAAAAGAAAAAGGGGGGATGGCCGGCGGCGGCCGGAGATGGCCGGAAGTGGCCGAGATGGCCGGAATCCGGTAGCCAAAATAATATGTGGAGGTGTGCAAGTGTAGTTCAAATGGTGAAAATGGAGTTTTGGAAATGGTGGTTCGGAGAGCGATGAGTAGGTCCGTTGGAAAGAGAATGACGAGGAGAAGAAGATGGTGTGTTTTGGTGGCGGCTAAGGTGGTGTAGGTGGTGGTGGAGAAGGTGGTGAAGTTTTGGAAGTAATGGGTTGTTTGGTGGAAAGAGAGGAAGGAGAAGGTGATGTTGGTGGTTGGAGTTGGTGTTGTTGTTGGAATGGTGGAGGAGATGGAGGAGAGAAAGGTAGAGTAGTTGGTGGAGGAGATGGTGGCGGAAATGGAGGGGGAGTGGTGGCGCATGGCCGGCCAACAGGAAGGCAAGGGCTGCCATTGCTCTCTGGAAACGAAAATAAATGAAGAAGAATGAAAATAATGAAAGAGAGAGGAGTGGGGGTATTTATAAAGGGTAGGAAAATATTATAATAATGTTGCCATTTGGCTAACCAAAGAAACTTGCGTCCCTTTAAACAAGAGGGCTGCGTCTCATAAAGTGAATACCCGCGTCTGGCAATTGCCCAGACGCGGAGATGAAATTCACGTTTGGGAAAAACGCGAATATTGCGTTTAACAGAAAGGACAAAAGCCAGATTTGACTTGATTGGAGTTGATTAGCAGTGCATTAAATGCAGTATGGAGAGGATCCCTGCATTGAATGCAGGATCCAGGTTGGTGAAACTCGCGTCTAGCGAGGAGAGAGAAAAAGTGAAGAGTAAAATATCTGGATAAAATTCCGGTATCTGGGAAAACACCGAAAACTCCGAAAAGTCCAAAAAATAAAGTAGCTTGGAAAGCTTCTCAAAAATAATAAATATTATATAAAGATTTTTAGTGAAATCGGTTTTCAGAAATTCAAACCCATTTCAAAATAAAAATCCTAAAGTCAACCGTCAATATCGGTCTACACCGGGTTGGCCGGATTTTGATAAATTCTGAAAAATCTCAGAAAAAGTATTTATATAGAAAATATGATTTTAAGAATTAATGTGGAAGCCGTTTCTAAAATTTCTACTCCATTTGTAAATTAAAAATCCGAGAATCGGTCAGTGGCACTGGTCGACACCGGTTTTGAAGATTTACAACTTAATTCAGGAAAATTCCAGAAAATCATGAAAAATCTAGAATATTGGAAAACGATGTTTAAAACTAAAATCGGTCAAATCGGAATAGCGAAAAGACCAAATCGAGTAAAACACTAGGATCGGTTCCTCGGTTCAGACTAGGGCTGACTCCGAGTCCGTGAATCCGGATCCAAGACAAAACGATCATATAAATAATTCTTAATACAAAACAAATACAGAAAGTAAATCGAAAAATACGATCGAAAAATCTGAATACGCAACTAAGTACGTATTCCGGGAGCGGGTGTTACAACTACTTAAAAACATTTTCATCTCTCGTCGTTGATGAGCGTTTCAACGCTTGACGCGTGGGCGCACATTTTTACTTTAAAAAAAGAGGCAGCTGAAGCGAACAAAATTATAAAGCTGAGTTTTTTTCTCTAATTACGGTTCGACACAGGAGGAGTAGCGAAATACCCCCTTTCTTTGAGAAAGAATAATCTTGTGTTTTTTTACTAATAGAGAGAAATAAGTTTCTCTCTCATATCAGCAATATGTAGATGTTTTTACCTCAAAAGAAAAAAGAAAAATAAAGTAAAAGACATTTATGTTGAAAAGGATTGACCAAGAGAGCTAGCTTGGCGAGGGTCATGGACCTTTGTAACTGGAATGAATTCCCAATTACATAATTATGCATATACAGTCCAAGTCAAGAAGAAGGATAAGCACTCCACTAAAACTCATATTCCAATATCCTTCATGCAATCGTCATCTATTCTGTATTTTATTCTCCAAATTAGGAAGAAGGGGTATTTTCAAGGGCATTGAGAACGTAGATATTCTCTAACTCAATCTCAGGGATTGATATAATTAAATTTAAAATCCACTTTTTCATACCTGGTTATTTACACTATCTAAGGGGAAAAAATTCCAAAAGTTATAATCTTTATCAAAATAGTCATCATGTTCTGTCCATTTCTCAAAAACATTGGCAATATCTCGAAGATAAAAAAAAATGTTTGCCCTGTTATAAAACTCCGAAAATACAACACCAAAATAGAGAATTTTAGAAACAGAGTAGAAGTATGAATTCTTATTGATTTCTGAAGTGTGTACATTGAAATGAATCAGGAAGGGCCTATTTATAGGAAAACTTTGGGTACTATTGTAGGCTGTCTAAAAATCATTAAAAGACAAGTCATCAAAAAGCAGAACTCCAGACGCAGGGCTAGTCTCAGCCCCCACTGCAGCACCAAGGCGCGAGAGTCGAAAACCGCGCCTCAACCTCACTGCAGCACCAAGGCGCGATGGTCGAAAACCCGCGTCTCAGCCCCACTGCAGCACCAAGGCGCGAGGGTCGAAACTCGCGTCTCAGTATTACTGCAACACCAAGACGGGAGGGTCGAAACCCGCGTCTCAGTTATAACTGCCCTCGTTATGGGGCCAATCACTGCCCACATAATGAGAAAGTTAACCCCTATTATGGAGCGTTTTTAGGGGGCACGTTCACTCCTAAAACCTCTATAAATAGCCCAGCTTGTTATTGAGAAGGGGTCGGTTAGTCAGTGGGTGAGTTGATCAAATAATTCTGAGAGAAGAGTTTGACTCGTGAGTTGCCACAAGAAAGGAAAGAGAGTTCAACTCTTCAAGCAACTTGCTGCGTACAAGCCAATCTTTGCATACAATCTCTTTGAGACTCCTGATCGATTAAGAGTTGTGTCACTCCATCAACCATCCAAAGTGAAGATCCCCAAAAGTTCTTGACGTTCACCCGGTCAACAGAAAACAAGATTCACTTTCCATCGCTACCTGTAGAACCCAGCATTAAACAAAGGGGAGATTCAAGTCTCAACATCTTCCCTCTCTTGTAATTGGAGTGTAAATCCATTGTAATCTTTCAATTGATTCGAGGAAATTTTACAAGGAACCCTACATTTCTCCCGTCAAACAAGAGATGGCAACTCCGCTGGGGACTACTTTCTCCACTGATGAGCAAGTGGTGGCGCAATATGACGTCATCTACATAGGGAAAACGGTCGAATCACTCGTCGTGGAATTCGACCAAGCAAAGTATGAAGAGTTCCTTTTTTCCGGTTCCAAGAGCCCAAAGGCCCGTGCCTACCGTAGGGTCTCTACCAGGATTTGCCCTGAAGTCTGCTCTGAGATTCTCTCAGACGCGGCTCCTGTGAAGGAGGTCGTGGCTAAACGCGTCAGGTGTAACGCCCGCACCAACGTCTCTCAGGAGACCCGCGTGGTCAACCTTTCCGGTGTCCCGCCAGTCCATCCTCTTCCTCAGCACCAGGTCGTCGGGGGCTCCCTTCAACCTCCACGACGCAACCGGAACGCTGAACGGCAGCAGAGGAGGCGTGCGCGTCAACTACAAGTTGGAACAACTGACTGTCCAACAGAGATAGGACGCGAGGTCCAGACCAGCATCTCCTCTGTACCACATCCGACAAGTGAAGTCCGCGTTTGGCAGCCCAAACGTCAGGTTCACCAGTCTGGCTCTTCTGAAGCCCCACTCCCCAAAAGCCGATGCGAAGCTCGGGCACCTTGTCAAGCACAAGAGGCACGCGCCTCTAGGCACGGGGTCCAGCAGCCCTGCAGCTCTCAAGCGTCTCTATTCAGGCGCAATAATCAGCGACGCGAAAGCTGCGTCTCTTATCAGCAGAGACGCCAGACTCGCGTTTCGAAGCCACAACGCAAGAACCGCGTCCCAGAACCTTGCAACTCAGCGGCGCGAAGCAAAGATGCTTCCCGTCCTCAGCATTCGAGGCCAATCTCTTTGATCCCCCTCCCATGAATCTAAGGATTATCTGACAAGGAAGAGAAGTGCTAATCGAATCACTTCGTTATGTTGCTGCGAGCGGCTTATCACAATGCTCTCTGAATGCCGTTGCAGTTCAGGTGCAAACCAGCAGTCTCTAGTTAGACAGTTGACCCTGATTCCCCGATAAGCTAAAAGGAATCGTTCCCACAGGAGGAGGATTTTCTCTGATGTTGAATATCCTGAGCTCACTGCTGTAACGCCCCGAGCCTAAAGATACGGAGACGTTATGGCAACGTACATACGCGAGGTGAAAACACGCTCACGCGTACGTTAAGCCTCAGTACAGTACATAACCTCCGTATAGACATGGGCCCCAGCATGAAATAAGTACAAGAATACCTGCAGAAATAGGTCAGCGATCATAATAGATATGAAAAATAGGGACAATTAAGATAACAGAAATAAATACCCAAGATACCTATGAATAGGCCAGATGAAGAATCTCCTATGTCACGCCAAGGCACTCTCTGCTACTCCGAGAACTCAGATCTCCAATCTGGGCACGCAAACCCAGGGTCGTCAGAAAGCGACCTAGTGAGTGGTAAAATGAAGGAGGCAGTAATATATACATAATAATACAAGCACGATACTAATATATAATACATGATGTGGTACAAGTGATATTATATCATAAGCATATAGGAAGCAGTGGAAATATATAAACATGTCATCTTTTGGAATCATCACTACCTAGCCGGTTTATCATCAGGTCATGATTCTAATCATATCGAGTTTATATAATAAATAATGTTATTTAGCGGTGAAGTAAAAGCAGTGAACATGGTAGTGATGTAAATGAACATGCAGATAGGCATATGCAATATGAACATGTTACTGTGTTGTGTCTAAATAGCATATAAGCAATGCAAAGCAGAATATATGTGATGCAAGGTGTACATGTGCATGAGTAGTATGCCACCATAGGTATCAGGTAGTGTAGCACAGTCTACAGGTAACATGATAGCGGATACAATAACATGAACAGTAACAGTAACAGGTAAGCAAATCACAGTGAACATGAAAGCAAACAAAATAACAGGAACAGTAACAAGTTAGTATACATGTATCAGGCAAGTCATGTGATTGACACAATAGTAGAAATCAGTACCACCTGATATTTTAATCAATCTCTTCCAGTGTCCCATACCACTGGCAGTTCATACTGGAGCCCGCACTCCAGTCGAACCCATCCGGACATGGCCTACGGGTACCATTATCCAGACGAGAGTGACCAAATAACAAGTGTTCCCAACGTCACTATTGTGTATACTGTTTTATTATGTTAATTGGAAACCCATGGTCGAGGAGTTCTTATCGGGTGGATGTATCCCGTGCATACCCGGGATCACGGCCTTAAACGGACCCCTGGCTGCTGAGACCAGGGCCCTCCACTAAGAGGGGAGCACGAATCAAGTAACGGGAGCTCATGGAGCTATTGGTAGGCAGCACTACCGTCCCCTGTAGTGGGACTAACATATGGATCCAGTACATCACCCGATAAGATCTAATCAACCGTCAAGTCTCCCCCATACCGAGTTAACTTTATGATCTGATATGTCAAATATACAATGTAACAGTACCATTACAATATGTGATACGGGTAACATGATAACTGGACTAGAGCTCTGTTGATAGCATAGAACAATATAACAGGAATCAGGAACAAGATAACGGGATCAATATTACGGGAACAATATAACGGGAAACGGGATCAATAGATGTGGAAGTCCACATATAGCTGTACGCGCCGGGAAAAAGAAAAGAGGTGCTGTAAAATTTCCTTGAATCAGATGAAAATTACAACAAAACTGTTTCCCTTCCAGTCAAGGGAGGGAGGATGTTGAGTCTTGAATCCTCCCTTTGTTTAATGCTGGGTTCTTCGTGTGGCGGTGGAGAGTGAATCTTGTTCTCCGTTGACTGGATGACCGTCGGGATCGTCAGGGATCTTCTCTTTGGTTGGTAGAAGGAGTAACACAGCTCTTGTCTACCAAAACTCTCAAAGAGAAGGTAGGCAAAGGACAACTCGTACGCAGCGAGCTTGTTGAAGAGTTTAGCTCTCTTTCTCCTGTCTCTGTCTTGTTGTCGTCTAACTAAAGAAAATCCGACCCCTTCTTCAATAGCGACGGGGCTATTTATAGGGGTTCCAGGGTGAACGTGCCCCTAAAAACGCTCCAAACGAGGGGCTGACCTCCCCGCTATGTGGGCGGCGACTGGCCCCATAACCAGGGCGGTTATAACCGAGACGCGGGTGTCGAGCCCACGCGCCTTGATGTTGAGACGCGGGTGTCGAGCCCACGCGCCTTAATGTTGAGACGCGGGTGTCGAGCCCACGCGCCTTGAGGTTGAGACGCGGGTGTCGAGCCCACGCGCCTTGATGTTGAGACGCGGGTGTCGAGCCCACGCGCCTTGATGTTGAGACGCGGGTGTCGAGTCCACGCGCCTTGATGTTGAGACGCGGGTGTCGAGCCCACGCGTCTAGAACTTGAAACTCTGCTTTTTAATGGCTTGTCTTTTAGTGATTTTTAGACAGCCTACAGAACCCCCTCCAAAGTTTTCGATGTTCCGCAGTTAATTGGGACGGATTTCGAAATACTTTGGACTCTAGCTGAATTCGCCTTTATGACTGGACTGTTAATGCTCCGGTTTGATCTTATCTGGAGTTGGTCTTCGTGAGTGTACTGTTGAACTCTTTGAGGCCACCAGATTTGATCGTGTTGAGTGTCTAGATACACAGTCTAAACCTCCCCGATTGCTTTTAGTCTGTCATGGACGCGCTTTAAGCCAGGAGTGGACGATCGTCTGCTTGTGCCAGTGTACTGTTGAACTAATTTGCAGAAGTAAGGACTGAACGCCAGTTCTTTTTGAAGAGCAGAGATAGTACTGCTTTACAGATGCGACTTTCATGGGGTGCGTCTTTTGGCAAATGAAAAACGCGACTGATCTTCCATAAAGCAGACGCGATGTTCAGCCGGGCTGGAAAGACGCGAACTTCTTAGAGAGACGCGACTTTTTGAATGCATTTATGGCGGTGATGACGGGGCATGTCCATCGAAGAGGCGCAGCCGTCGGGTGCGAATCTGTGCCATGTCATGATTGCACTGCCAGTTGGCCTGTGGAACCGACGGGACATCACCTTTTGACGCGCGGACTTCCCTTTGGAACGCAGGTGGATGTCATTCATTCTGAAAAAGGAGACGCGGGTTCCAGGACGCGATTTTCCCATCTGCGTATCGATGTAACTTCCAGACGTTACATGCGGCCTGACATAAAGATTTTATGAGATCTTTGAACGTCAAGTCTTCACTGACGATTGAACGTCAAGTCTTCACTGACGATTGGGAAACCGGGTCATCCGTTGTTTTCCGAAGTAGTTGTCCACGCGTCGGTTCTTCATTGGACTTGGGCGTTAATACCCTTTAATGTAAAACCGGCGCTGGCGGTTGTAGACCAGCGTCTTCAACGTTTCCCGAAGCGACCCTCCACGCGTCAGCTTCCATTGGACTTTGACAATCGTGCGGTCATTAAGGCCGACGGTTCTAATTGATGAACCATTAATGACGGTTACCAGGAGCGGCCTATAAATAGGGGCTCGTCTTCTTTAACAGTCCCAATCTTAGACTATTTTCCCTTTTAAGAGAACGATTGCTCTGAGAACTTCCGCCTTCTTCAGAGTTTCTAACAGGATACTGTCTTCATGGATGAAGACGACTCCGGGAAAGAGAATGACCCAGAGCTTTCATGCTTCTGTTTGGTCTCTTCAGGACAAAGTGTCTCTCTGATCACCTTCCATGTCCATATTCTGATGCAGAGAGTTAAACTCTTGACAGAGGCCTCTGCTGGTATGCCGTCCCGATTTGCCGTGATGTTTCTAGTCACCCAAGTTTGCACTTTGGCATCATCATCATCTGGATTTCCTCATGAAGTCTGAGTTGGTGCATTCCTTTGGAATTTGCGCCGCCGACTTAAACTTCCCTGGACGCGAGTACAGAAGTCTTTGGCACTTGGCGCTGACTTTGCTCATGAAGCTCGCGTTTTAAGGCCACTGATTTGGATGAATTCCAACTCGGGCTGAAGATTTCAGACCCGAATTTTGCAACCCCTGTTCCCTCGACAGGGAGATGGCAATTTTCGGCGTCTGAGTCCTTTCGCGCCTTGTGTTTTAGGCGCGGGCGCAAATGAGACCGCGTTTGAATCCTGTGTGTGGCACAGTTTTGATTCGCGTCTGCTTCTATTGACGCGGTATTTTGACTCACTGCGCGGGCTCATTCCCGCGTCTGAAGTCTTCGACAATAGCCGCGTCTGTCACTTAGTTTTCTTTGTTGAAGTATACTAAGTTCCAGATTTTCTAACCCCCTTGTTTATTCCTTATAGGTAGGCTTGATTGTCCTTTTTCAGGTTCGCTGGGCCCCTGGAAGAATATTTCGGTCGGCGAACTCGTTCGATGTTCATCTACAAGGGAATATGTTATGGTCCCTCGTCGTCTACAAGGGAATATATTATGTCCTGACGAGGACTTAACCCTCGCCAAGGTTTCTTCAGATCCACTGCACCAGTCATGCCTGCTGGCAAGGGATGGTCAGGGTAAGTATGGCGACGAGAGATTACGGTGGATACAGTGGCAGATGGGATCCTCTTCCTCTCCCACTCCAGAAGTGACATAAAGGACACTCTATGTTCGTTGGATGGCCTTCTGGCGAAGAGATGCTCATGAATGAAGGGTTGCATGGCTTTCTGATGCCACCGGACCTCAAGAACACTATTGCTCTTAGCTTAGTCAGCTAGGGCTCTTCCGATGTTTATGTCATGCACCATAGTGCAACCGGCTCCATTGTCGCCACACAGATTGTCACTTCTTCAGACATCGTGCACTTGGAATTAGATGCGGCTTCAAGGAGTGAGTACGGCCTCTGAGAGAGAGAGAGAGGGACTCTTGTACTCCTTAATTGTACACTCAAATCTTATTGTATAAGAGAGCGCTTTGTATCACTTTCGTATGCCTGGATATAAATAAAAGTGACACTTTTCTTTTGCCTCTTTCATTGTCTTGAACTTTTTGTCTCAGTTTAGACTCATAGAAGCAAAGAATCTTTGACTTTGTCAAAATTATGATGATAATCTTAATAAGTCAACTTTGTAGGAAAGATCCTATTTCAGGAACTCTCACAATACTGTCAGAGGTGTAATATTAACTTGACAGAGATGAAATAATTTTTGGTGGACCTGCCACTTTATAAGAGAAAGTGATAAGTAGAATTGGTAACCCCCAGGGAGGGTGAACTTTTATCAAGTGTTTGGGATTAACTTGATTGAGCTCAGCTGGGATTTGATGGAAACACTGTTGATGTGTAGTATTAACCTAACAATGTTTTTAGGTAGACTTGTTAATCTGTTAAAGAGAATAACAAGTGAGACTAGACTCGTGGGGAATCTAAGAAAGTTTGTTACCGTTAGAGGTGTGATATTAACTTAACGGGTTGAAAGTGGTCTTGTCAGAAGTGTAGTGTTAACTTGACAAGGATGTGAGTCAAGGTGTGATATTAACTTAACTCAGAAGTGTCACTGTCATAGGTGTAATGTTTAATTGACAGTGAGGGTAATGCTAGAGGTTGTAATGTTGAACTTGGCATTGGTCATTTCGGCTTGTATAAGAAGTCCGAGGGAAAGTCATGGCCATAGGTGTATTGTTTACTTAGCAATGACTTGATTCTAGAGGTGTAATTTAACTTAGCATCATCCATTTCAGCTTCGATATGGAAGTCTGAAGAAAAGTGACTGTCAGAGGTGTAATATTAAACCTGACAGAACCTGATTACTGTTTAGAGGTGTGGTGTTAACTTTAACAGTAATTTGTCAGAGGTGTAGTATTAACTTGACAAAGATTGACTCATGATAAGAGCAATTTGAGCCTGTCATTCTATTGGTGAGAATGACAAGTGAAAATTTGAAGTGCCAGAGGTATAGTGTCAACTTGGCAAATTTGAAAGTTTGATACTCCGTGTAGAGTTGACAAACAAAATTTGTACTCGACAAGAATATTGAAAAGTTTCCATTACCAGAGGTATAGTGTTAACTTAGTAATGGTTGTATTTTGTAGACCTACCATTCTGTGGATGAGAATTGGTAAGGGATTTTGGAGGAAGAGTGGAGCCACGTCCACTTAAGATTTTTAGCAAACCCTCAACTATCAACGGATTGAGGTGCCTTTATCAACTACCGTTTGAGTTGGGCTATACCATGCTATTCCCCTCAGCATGATGTTTTTCGAAGACTTATGTTGGGCTTAGAAGCCAACATTTTTCCTCTATCCTTAGCCGTCTAGGGCGTCGGATGTTTATAATGAAGAAATTCTTCTTACGTTGATCAGAGGTGTACTTTTAACTTGATCAGCGGAAGAATACCATCTAAGGATAGTATTTCTTCAGGAACCTGCCATTGATCGGCATCATGAGTGTATCGCCATTTGAGGTTATGAGGCGATATGACCCATTTGAGTAGACTGACTCTACTACAAATGGTCCTTCCCATTTTGGGTTGGAATTTTCCTTTTGTCTTGTGCGTCAACCATGGGTCTTCTGACGGCTAAGACAAGATCGCCTTTCTTGAAAGTTCGCATTTTAACTTTCTTGTTGAAGGCTCTGGTAATAGGAGCTTGGTAGAGCTCGATTTGTTGTTGCCTGCAGATGTTTATCATCTAAGGCCTCCAGTTCCTGGAGTCGCTGTCGATGCTTCTCCTCTGTTGTCATCTCCGCTGTCAAGGCGACGCGTAGAGATGGAATTTGGATTTCCAGTGGGAGCACGGCTTCACACCCGTATACCAAAGAAAATGGCGTAGCTTTAGTTGGGGTTCGCACAGTTGTGCGATAGGCCCATAACATTCACCTAGTTTGTCGTCCCAGTCCCTTGACTTTTCGAGACACAGAACTTTTGAGAAGCTTACCAATGGTCTTGTTGAAAGCTTCTGCGAGGTCGTTAGCGGCAGGATAGTATGCCGTTGAGGACACACTCTGGATTCTGAACTTAGCGCAGAATCTCTGGAACCTGGCTGATGAACTGAGGTCCATTGTCATGGACAATTCGCCGAGGTAAACCGAAACGGTAAATAACGTGATGTTTCACGAACTTGATCACGTTCGACGATTTGACCTCCTTCAAGGAATGGCCTCAGCCCACTTAGAGAAATAATTGGTTATTGTCAAAATGAACCGATGTCCTTTTGATGATGGTGGGCTGATAAGGGCCAACACATCCATCCCCCACATTTCAAATGGCCAGGTAGAGGTTGTAGCGTGGAGATCCCTGGTGCTTGATGGATGAAATCCCCATGCACTTGACAAGCGTGGCATCTTTTAGCATAGGTGACGGCGTCGGCAACCATCTTGGGCCAATAGTAACCCAATCTTTGGAGTCGATGTGCC